>VDFB02260886.1:0-146942 GCA_007258455.2 Sequoia sempervirens | reverse complement strand
ATTACTATTCTTGACATGATGTTGTTTTCTTCATTTTCAAGTTTCTTACTATCCTTTCTTACTGTCCAAGGATAATTTTCCAGTCCTTATAACTGCCATAACTTATGTAACCATTTCTCATTACCATGAACACTATAACAACAATCTTATTTACTTTACCAATTCTGTAGCAGCAATAGTATTCATGACTATTCTTGACATTATGACTCCATTGTTTCTTATATAATGTTGTTTTCTGTTGAAAAAATTGTAGAGAATTGGATTATTGCAAATTTGTTATAACAGAGCTATGTAAATACTTTGTACAACCTTTTGACTATCCTGTACTATGATATGCTTCTGAAGTTATATAAAAAAGAAACATTCCAATGCTTGAATATTTTGTTTCTCTTCAATGCAAAGAGGATCTATACTTCATTTAGATGTAATGTGAAAATGTTGAGTAGAGCTGAATGGAATATGAAACTAATGAGTTCTTCACACTAGTTTTTTGAATCTCTTTGAAATAAGGCTGCTTGTATGATTATATCCTTTAGTTTCAGTAGCTCTCTTAATTACTGTTATCAATATTAATGAACTTGCATATGTAACTTGAGAGTGTATCCTCCTTGATATGCCGAGATCAACCCTTGTGGGAGTTCATTTTGCTCAACATATCTAATAAAATGATCTCGAACATGATGAACCTGTTCTTGCGCATTGAAACAAACATGTTAGAAAAATAAAAGAAGCTGAAAGCTTCCATTGAGTTATGTTTCTTGATTATCAACCTTTGTAACTCAATCATCTAGTGAATGCTTGATTTAATGCAAATTACTTTCTTGTTGGTAGCATAGGCATAGAGTAGAATGTAATTCAACATTGCTTAGAGTACATCTCTAACATCATTCCTTTACAATTTTGCAGGTTCATGGAGTGTGGAAACGAGTCTGCTGCAGCTTGGAGATGCGATAACTGAAGACATCAAGTGAAAGCGATTCATCATCACAAGAAATGATGAATTGCATCTCTTCCTTGTGTTTACGTTATCTTCAGTAGTGTAGCTTTTATTGAATTTTGTATTCACTATTTGATTATCATAATCAAATTCAGTTAATCTCGCAGCTTGTGCAAGATTTTAGTATTTTTACAAAATGAATAAAAGGCATTATTGTACAAATTCTCAATTTTCTGTTTTAAATACTTGCACAATAAAACTGTAATCAAATGTAATCTGATCTCTATGATGATCAATGAGTACTTTAGCATCAAAACTTGAAAATTTATGTACCTATTGATGATGAATTCGATTCAACTCTACTTGTTTGAGCTTGTAGAGAAAAATAGGTAACAGTTATCATTATCCTCATCAATTATTCTATCTATATTAACTAAACAATTTTTAATTATTTAATTAAGTTAATATTTCTTCCTTCCTATATCCATAAAAATTAAATAATTTTTAATTATCTTAATCTTTTTAGCATATCTAAATTAATTAAATAATTTTTAATTATATATTTAATTCATCGTTTATCATTTTCCCTCCAACATTAATTAAAATCAAATTTGAAATTATCTTTGGTCTATTATAATTGAATCATTTTCATTAATTATTTAATTAGCTAATATCCCTCTCTTAAATTAAATACATTAAAATTATTTATTTAAATTTAAATTAAATATATTTCTCTAAATAAACAAATAAAATTAATATATATTTTTTTATTAGAGGTAAAACGGGTTTTGATGGGGCCCTAAAACCCAATACAACTAGTTTTGAAGGGCTTTGTAACCCTGTCAAAGGTAGGCAAGCTATGAAAAAGATAAATCACATACAATTAGTAGCAAAACAATAGCTATAGTTAATAAGAAGACATGACTGCACAAGTTGCATTAGATAACAAGAGAGGGACAAGATCCTAACACAACCAAATTTTAACTAGGACTTGGAAAAAATAAGTAAACATTGGACCCGCTTGCACCAACTAGGCGAAAAAAAACCATCTACTCAAGAAAGACATCACTAATACAGCTCCAACTTGCATCTGAACCTTTAAAACAAGGGCAACCAAAGTTCCCAATCAAAGCAAACAACTTGTCCAAATTATCAACCTCAATATGAGAAGAACAAGGATGAGCCAGTGAAGAAAACATCCCCATAGAAACATCTTTTTTGCAACAACACCCCACCAAACTGTAAACAATAGCCTCCCAACAACACCTTCCCACCAGGGATGCCAACCCAACCTCCACCTCGAAAGGAGGGGGATCACCACCAAAAGAGAGGATGAAATGAGACCCAAAACCTCTAAAAACACCACTCTCCTCCTTACACAAGCAACACCTTAATAAGGGCCAACATAAATGAGAAGATCAACCGAGCACCACTACGACTTCCAATGCCACCTCAATAGAAGAAGGATCCACCTCAAAAGGAACAATATCCCCCTCAATAGAAGAGTCAAGTTGTAGATCCCAGTAGAAAGTGAAATCAGAAGGGAGGGAAAACACCACATCCCAAGGTAGCCCAAGTATCAGATGCAAGAAGGAGGAAGCAGGGCACTCTTCAAACAAAGCACATATTTGGGCCCAAAGATAACACCATAAGCATAACCCAAGCAACCACAGATAAACCACAATTTGCACACTAAAGAGCCATATTGAGCAACAATCCAAGCCCAAGGATAAAAAAAGTAGACCAGGCCCAAGAGGGACAAGGGAGCCCCAACAAGGACACTGAGAGATAGCCAAACCATAAAGCCTCCAAGCTATCCCAACACACTGGTCAGAGACAAATATTGGCCAAATCTCCAAAGAGCCAACCCAAGGGAAGCACCGCCAATCCACAAAAGGGAAACCAAGAGAACCCACTACACATCCAAGGCAAGAAATACCACCACAATACCACCAAAATGACATTAGAAGAGGGCTAAGGGAGACCCAAAAGGAACCAGTTAGAAAACAAGCTAGCATAAAAAGCCCCCAAGCCATCCCATTACACTAAATAGGACCAAGAATAGGCCAATCCTCCAACCAATCCACCTTACGAGAACCTCCACAACCACACACCATCGAAGTCCTCCAAGTAATGCCAAGGAAGTAACAAGCCCCGCACCAAACCTCCACAATAGGAGAATCGAGAGAAAAGGAAAATATAGCATTAAAAGCCTCAAAAAATAAGCAAACCTAGGGGACTACAACCAAGAAGCCGAAACCCTCCAAAACAAGACAATAGAGCAATGAAACAAAATGATCAAAGCAGCTCCAAACCTCAAATGGGACCAAAAGGCACCACAAAACCGCACCAACAACCTCTCCATAGTCACCAAAAGTAGCAGAGAAAGTAAGAGGATCCTTCTTACCACCTGCAAAACCATGAGAGAAGCTCCAAACAAACAAAGAGAGTGCAGAAACGACACCCTCAACAAAGAAGGATGCCCTAGAGAAACTCCAGACGACTCCCCACTCACAAGCCCAACAAAAGATAGGAAGGCAAGCTAGGAACAGGGCTCCCAAAAGCCACAAAAAAGTAGTGGTGCTAGAACAAGATCAACTACACAAAACTGAAGCTACTCCTTCCTTTGGAATCTAAAACACAGTCTCAGGGAATGAATCAATTGAGAGACAAATGCCCTAAAGCACTCCACACACAAAGAAAGGCTACACCATCTAAGATAGAGCAATGCAAAATCCTCAGCAAGAAACTCCAACAAAAGGTGCTCAACAACCTTTGACACAAAGGGAAACTATAAAGTAGGCTGACACCCATCACCAACCAATAATTCCATAACAAGATACACCATCAGAAGGCACCCAGTGGGTATTTTCATTATAGGTTGACACTCATCACCATTCGTAGTAGCATCTTTAGATCCTTTTGTAGAGAGCACAAAACCACCACCACAGTCGTTCCCACCTTGCATTCCAAGGATGGAATTAGAATAGGGCAATCCTCCATCCGGATCTTCATCCTCATCACTTCCTTCATCATCTGTAGAATTCAAACTACAGATTCCCACTCATTCCCCGCCCGACACTGCTCTCAAACACTCCATTTTTAATCAATGGTTTAAAGTTAATATTTTATTTGTTTCCCCCACTATCATTTTCAATCAAATAAATCTGTTTATTTAATTCTTTTAGCTTTTCCACCATAAAATTTATATTATAGATCTTACCCTATCTTCATTTTTCCAATTAATCTCCACCATTAATCAAATATCAAGTGAAGCATATAAATAGAAATCCTTCATTCATTCATATCCCCTATATCATTATTATTATTAATCTCCTAGCTATCCTACATTATTATTAAGACCACATTATCAAGTATCATTATTATCAATCTATCACTATCAAGCTATATCAAGCAAGCTATCCTTATCATTTGTCATTATTAAGAATTAGGTATCATTTATCTTCAAGAATTTTATCATTATTATATCATTATTGTTCTTTCATTGTTATTGTTACTTTGAAGAAACACCCACAATGGAGCAAATAAATGTATTTTCTATTATGAGTTTGTTTGTTATTCACTTATAAGACAATATTTTTCTCTTCATTGTGTGATTTTTTTTGGATAAAAGTGGTAGGGCCACTAAAAAACACTTTATTAAAAACAAAGAAGAAATATTACAGAGTAATGCAAATAAGTATAGCGAAAAACAAATATTAAAGTAAATTAAAATCTAAAGCATGTGTGAGTTGAAGGAAGAAGATCTAAAACTTCATATGCCTTAAGAATAAAAAACCTTTGAGGGCATGAAATTCCCTAAAGAGCATTAAACCCTTCCAAAGGAACCAAAGAGGTTCTTGTGACAAACTACAACAAGCGTGCAACACCCTCCAAGCCAAATCCTTGTACAACATCCCAAACCATTGAAACATTGGAGAAGTTGAAGTGTAACTGGTGAATATTATGCTAAACTTCAGATCATCAAGATCAATTTTAGGAAGGCCACTAAATAGAACATAGTCTAAATCAATGAAAATTGATATAATATGCCTTGGTATCAATTCATTGAATCCTTCCATAAAGGCATTAATTTGGGAATGAATGGAATTTGATAGTATATGCTCTGCTACAAGATCCATTTTTTGATGAAAAACCAACTTCAAAAGGTAGGGCCAAGTAAACTACTTATAGCTAAACACATATGATGTCACTGATACTACATTAGGACACTGAACAAAAAGAAAAAAAATATTTCCCAAAAGTTGAAAGGCTAGAAGATGATGGAACGTGGATCCAACCATAGGAGGACGTTGCTGCTAGATATTACCAATTGTAGAGAAGCGCAACCCCAAGAGATTGATGTTGAAACCTGAGGAAGGAAAGAAATTTCATTAATTTTTTTAAGAATGGTTGGATCTGTAAACTCCAAAGGGATATTTGGAAGAGGAAACCATGAAGGGAGGGTTGGGCAATCCATAAGCAAGGTAGAATGAGCTTTCCAGGGTTGAACAACCAAGAGAAAAAGGTCAAACCAATAGAAATTTTTTCCTAAAATCATTTTTTTGCTAAATTAATTTAAAAAATGACCACAAAACTATCTAAATATAGAAGATGGAAGTATGAAGATTGATACCAATTCAGTGAGACCCACTTGTGCAAAACTAAAATAGGTACATCTCTGCCCCAGAACTGAACAAACACAACATTCAATTGAAGATCTCTTACCATAAATTCAAAGGGACAGGATGCCAAGATTGAGCTTTAGTGAGTGGGAGAGAGACCTTGATCCTTTTGTTTGGTTTTGCATGTTTGATTTCTCTAACCCACCCACACCCTTTAAAATAGAGAACCAAACACAAAAAGAAAGATAGGACACAACAAATGACCAAATAAAAAATGCAATATTTTGTTTTTGAGAATGACCAGACCACCAAGCATGAGACACCAACTAAACTTAAAGGAAGAAATAGGTGAGAGGAGAGAATAGTGAAATTCTAGCTCAATCACAAGCCACCTCAGCTAATTAGCCGAGGTTTGATTCCCACCTGGCTCCTAAAAATGGATCACTAAGAAAGTCCTTGTTAGACAAGACTTTAAAAATGGTACCTTCATCAATTTATTTGTTACCTAAAGAATATCCACAACCATTTTCTTCACAATAACAATGTGAGAGTTGAAATTGATCAAAAAAATTCAAGAGAGAGAATTTGGTGACAAATGTATTGTAGCCTCCAAGAGGAAACTAATTTTTTTATGACTGATTGGATTGTGACCATTGAGTCTCCTTCAATATGAAGACTTTTGAAGCCATAGTTGATTTCCAGTAATAAACCAAAACTAAGAGCCAAAAATTATGCCAAATTATTAGTACCAATAGGAAGAACTTTACAGGCTACCTTTAAAACCATGCCAGAGACATCCCTAAAAATAACACCAATTCTCGAAATACTAAGGTTGTCATGCAAGGCACCATCAAAGTTTAATTTAATCCAATTATAAGGAGGGGGAGAAATTTAGCTTGTAGGAGAATTAGTCTCTAGACCTATTGTGGAATATACCCCTTAGAAGGAGGGGGCTTTAAGGCCATCCATCTCTTTAGTAGATCTGCATCCCATGAAGATAAAATCAATTTTGAGTTATTGTTCCTTGCAACCTAAGACATTGTGACTTCATAAATGGACTTCTCAATGATGGAGATGACCCTCAAATTTGGGGAAGAGGGCTTCCTAAAAATTCTATTATTCCTCTCAATCCAAATGTTCCATATTAAAATGGAAGGGGTAAGTTCCTAGATACTTGCAAAAGTTGAAGCTTTGTAAAGATGAGGCCAACACTGAAATTGCTTGAGGAGAGTATGATGAAGTGGGGAGTGCCATTCCAACATAGATTTAAGCCAAAACCAACATTGTTGTGCAAAAGGACAATTGAGCAAAATATGATCCATGATCTCTCAAGCATTTCCACATAAGAAAAGAAAATAAAGGGGTAATACCAGTTCTATCAAGTCGCATACCTATTAGAATGTTGTCCTTAATAGCAAGCCAAGCAAAGCTTCCAACTTTCAAAAGATATTAGGAGCCCAAAAATAGCTTGGTAGGCTAGTTTTCAAGTTCATCCCTTGCAATGAGACTTTCATAACCCCCTTTTATAGTGTAACAACTAGAAGATGACTTAGTCTAGATGATTTCATCCTCTTTCTTAGAGAAGATAATAAACCTTTTAGAAAGTTCCTTCTTCAAAGTGAACTCCATGTTGCTAGGATATGGTAGCAATTTGAATGACCTCCATTTAACTTGGTAAGGGAAGGAGGAAGCATCTATAGATAGGTAATTACTTACTTTGGAGCCCCAAATTTGTTTGAGAATAAGTTCAGTTAACAACCAATGATGCAAGGACATCTGGAAGCATTCAAAAAATTAAGGCAATTGACAGTGAAGTTGTAGAGTACAGGATTATTTCATTTGATTGCTAGAGGTTGTGGATTAAAGGGTTTATTGTTGAGTATGTCTAGTGTTTCCATGTTAATTTTCAGAGGCTTGCATGAATATTTGGTTGAGTTCAGAATATCTATGTTTTGGCAGTTGTTCAGTCATTCTAGTTGGTGAACCTGAAAGAAGATGAGGTGATTTTGGTAATTTGAGTTGTTGTGGATGTTTCTGTGGTGATTCACGATGCTCGTGGATGTTTCTAGATCATGTGTTGTTGGTCCACATCAATCGTTGTGCTCATGATTGGTGATTTTCTTTTGTGAGGTCATGTTTTCCATGTTCTTGGATGACCGGGTGTTGTAGCGTGTTGTGGATCTTCAAGGAATAACTTTTGAAGGTGTTTCCTATTTGAGGATGTTGTTTTGGTTCCTTCCTTTGTTGTGTTTGACATTGGTTGGGTCGCATTGTAAATTGTTTATTGTTTGAGGCTGACCTATTTGAATTTGCATGTCATTATATTTAGGCTGACATGTTGATGGTTAGATGATTTGTGGATGATATAAATAGAAGACAAAGGATTTGTTATAGAGGAAGGAGGGAGGGATTAATAAGATGCTCAATAGTGTGAAGTATGAAGCACGATGATGACGTATTCTGATCCAGAAGGATCTCAGAGTAGGATGAGTGTGGAGCAGAGCCAAAGGAGTTGATGAAGATTGTTATCATTTAAGTTATTTGTAATCCTTGAGCTGAGGCCTAGAATTTGTTAAGCCCGAGAGGCATATGTAATGTGTTTGAGATTATAATATAATAAGGAATGAGCTTTGAAGGCTAGGCTTTTCCTAGGATATATCTTGTGTCTGGTGTTCATGAATATCTTTTATCTTTCTTTAGATTAGCTATTAATTTGTGTTGCATATCTGTTGTGATCACAGAGTTAGTAATTTAGGTTACAAGGTGGGGCAGTCCTTAATTGGATCCTCCTACGTTGACTGCATCAACCAATTTCTCAAAGAATGAAGTGGCATGTGGCCATTCCAAGCATCATCCCAAAAGTGATCTTTTCCCCCATTATGGATTACTAATGCCAAATTCGGAAGAAGGAAATCCCTACAAGAATACATAAAGTTTCACATCTTAGAACCTGAAGGCAAATCTATAAGGGTAAAAATTCTTTCTCTATCCATATTATCCAAATATTTTCTCTTTATTAGTTTGCACCATCTAGTTGAGGGGTTTGCATGGATTCTCTAAATAATTTTGGCACCAAGAGCCCTATTTTGCATATTCAAATTCCTGATACTTGCACCTCCCAAGTCCTTTGGATGACAAACCTTGTCCCAAGCTAACAAAGAGATTTTTTCCTTTCCATGAAGGTTATTTGACCATAAAAAGGATTTTAAAACCTTTTGGAGAAATGTCATTTCATCCCTAGGCATATAAAGGACTGAAATTAAATAAATTGGTATTGCACTTAACATATATTTTATCATTGTTAATTTTCCAAGTAAAGTGAGTCATTTGAATTTCCAGGTGAGGATCCTTGAGGAGATGGTGGAAATGACTTTCTCCCACAAATTATGTTTCTCCTTACCTAAAAATAAGGGTAATCCTAAGTACTTGCAAGGGAGATATTCAAATGAGAAACCCTTGAAATTAGTTAATCTTTGTTGAACTAGGGGAGGCACATTTAGAAAAAGGATTTTAGACTTGTCTTTGTTAATTAGCTAACTAGAAGAAGGAGAGTAATCTGCAAGAAGTTTATGAATGGAAATTGCTTCCTTCATGTTTTCTTTCCCAATAGAAGAGTGTCATCCACAAAAAGGAAATGAGTGAAAGCCTCAGGAAAGGAGGAAATCTTAATCCCTTTCCAAAAAGAATAAAAATGAGATGCTTTGATTTCCCTACACAAAGCTTCAACCATAAAAGTAAACAAGAATGACAAGAGGGGATCACCTTGCCTAATGCCCTAGGAAGATGAGAAAAAACCATAAGGAGAGCCATTCACCAGGATCAAAAATATTTCCCTAGATATACAGGCATTGATCCATTTGCACCATTTCTCACAAAAACCAAAACTACAAAGAACCAAAAGAAAAAAATACCAATTAACCCTATCATATGCCTTTTCCATGTCAAGTTTCAAAACCATAGCAAAGATAGATTTTGATATAAAAGGGAATTTTTGTGCCTCTCCACCATGTGGAGGATCGATTATTAGTCCTGTAATAATATGTTGAACAATTTTTTTGATTGTGTCCCATTCAGATCCTGAACCTTAGTTTTTTGTATTATTTTTTGAGATAAAGTAAATACAAGGACTGTGCCTATTTGGACTTTATTGTATGTCTTATTCTCTACTTACATAGAAATTTGTGCTCTGTGTCATTCTTTGATATTATCGAGCATATCTTTGATAATTTATCATTCTTTATTTCTGGCTTTTATGTTTTCTTAACTCCAATTTGTGGTAAATTGGATCATGTTTTTATAACTCTTTCATTTTCTATGAGAATCGTGTTGGATCTCATATTATTCTCATAAGCAAGGGAATTTTTTTAAGAGTTTGAAGCACAAACAATTGCTCTTTGGTTTATCAACTGTAGTGTAGAAAAATGTATCCCTCTACATTTTCACACTTGTTTGGGCCCTCCCTGCTAAAATTGGGCTTCTTTATGCCTTATTTGGTCCTATTTTACATCCACAAGCGTTATTTAATGCATTTCTCCAAGGATAATCTTGACACTTAACTATTGACCAATCATGATTTAATGTTTTTTGGTTGTGTGTCCCATATTTATTGATCTGTGACTCATACGTCATCTTGGACATATGGGTCCCACCTAAATTTTAGGGCTTGATCTTGAATTTTGCATAGAACTTAAATTTTCTTGAAATTTATGTCTGAAGCCTAGGCTATTATTACTCATATGCCCCAATCGGCGTATGAGTCCTGCATTAGCTTGGATCTATTTTGAATTCAATTCTTGGTGGGATTTTATTCTCCTAGATTTGATGTCGGCTTGTAGTGTTGTAATTTCAGGAAATTTTGCATAAACAAGTATAAATACAAGGTTATTTCACATATTTTCTCCTAGCAACTTTTATGAGCAAGTGTCCTAGAAAATTTATGATCAAGAGAGCATTCAAGAGCTAGCTATCAAGCATTTTGGAGCCATATTCAAGATTCAAGCATCATGTCAAAGTCATCATGCATCATGTGTGTTTTTGAGCTAACATTTGTGATGTAGGTGTTCATGATTCAAGCAAGCATTCAAGTCAAGATTCACAACATACAATCAAGAGTCAAGATCCACATTCATGCTAGCCATTTCATACAAGATTGTAGCCTTTATATCAAGGGTTTGGTGAGTTGCAACATTGCATATTGTTCATTCATCATTCCCCTCATGTTTTTATTCATTTCAAGGTTTGATTACCAAAAAGGGGTTTGACCAAGGCAAACCCCTATCCATTAACAAAACAAAATTCTTTCTCTCCTCTACATGTGTGTTTACAGATCTAGGTGTTTTGGAGCTTGAAGATCCTTTGAAGACAAAGTTGTCAAATTTGTCAAGAACTGTCATCATCACAAAAAGTCACCTATAGGCCAAAAGTCAAAGTTTCAAACTCAAAGATCAAACAAGAGAGAGGCTATAGAAGATCACTAGAGGATACTAGATTTCAAAAAAATCCTAATACTGGGACTAAGTCACCACCTTGGGCGTATGAGTCCCAATATACCAATTTTAGAGTTTTTTTGTAGATCCTAGTTTAGTAGTTGCAGATTCTAGATTCATCTTGAAACCCTAAACTAGTACTGAATCACCCAACCTAGTGTATGAGTCCCAATATGCATCAAAAGTCATAATTTCAGGATTACAAACCTTGCTTCATGAATCTTCGATTTTCCAGGTGCACCTCTACTCATTCTCAGTTCATTATTTTTATTTTGAGTTTAATTTTCTAGGTTACATAGCTAGATTTGCATATCATTTGCATTTCCTTCTTTCTAAGCCTTTGCTTAGTGGTGAACCCCATTCTTTCTTTAATCACACCCAAGGACACCTTATAGCAACCCCTTCTCTCAATTGAACCATTATATCGATATCTCTAAGGTTTCCTTGAATGAACTAGAGTGAAATAGGAAGGGAACCTTTTCCCCCTTTATGTGCTTCATCTTCTAAAAGGTGGAGCACCCTATTTCCTTATGTTCATCAAATTTTTGTCAAACCTTAGTGGGTGCTTTCTATGAGAGGATCCAAATTTTTACTCTATCTTTGCATAAAACTTATTAGTTCATTCTCTCCTCAATAATGAAGGGTTTGTGGCACTATGCATTTTATTTTATCATAGTTGATATCCCAGTAGGGTATTTTAAATGTTGTAGAAACTTTCAACACATCACCATAGTTTTATTTCTTCCATTTCTCCCCCCCTTTTTCCAAATCAAGAATGAAGAACTAGCTTCTAAAATCTTGGAGTTCATTTAGTGGAGTGCAATAGGTTCCCCATCTACTAAATTTCCAATAAGGTTGTTTAGAGAGGTGTAAGCTTTTATGATCATTTTTTTTTTGGCACACCCAATGGGACCAAGTGATCTTTCATGATGTCTAACGCTTAGCCTTGAAGAGGAATTTGAATTAGATTAGTAGAGGTTGTTATAAAATTAACTCGTGCATTCATGCCAAGAGTGTAAACAAGAGCATCTTCTAAAGGTATTTTTTTATACTTTGAACTACCATCTTTTGCTCCTCGAAGAAGAAACACTACAAGTTTTCTATCATCTATTAGGAGAAAGAGGGTTAGAAGTACAAGCCCCACATCTAGAGGTCTATCTACTCTGCCAATTGAAAAATGTTTCCAGATTAGAATACCTATTTTTTGTATTCATAGAGGCCTATTCCCCATGGCTCTTCAAGCCCCAAGGAATTTTGTGTCATGGAACAATGGTAGTCTGCTTGTTCCTCCTACCCCTTCGGATGTATTTCCCCATATCCCTATTAATGCTCTAAAACCACTAGAAAATTTCACCAGAGAATATTTAAACACATCATCAGAACATCTCCAAGATGTTGATGTTTGTATGGTTCACAATATTACAAAACCAAATGTGGCCCTTAGGTTGTTGGTCGTATCCTTTAAGGGCAAGGCTCAGGACCAGTATAGGTCTTTGGCTTCTGATTCCATCTATATTTGGGATGAGCTTGGATACAAAATCTTTGATCACTTTTTAGAAAAGGGAGACTGCTCATCCCTACTGCAATAGCTAATAACAATCAAGAGGGCTCCTCAAGAGGCCATGATGGATTTTAACACTAGGTTCCATAAGACCTGGCAAATAATTCTCACAACAACCAGACCCCTACCAATGATGGCATTCATGTTTTACTTGAAGGATTTTAAGTTAGATATTGTGGTCATTATATAGTCACTTAGAGGTAACATTATTTTAGATGCATATGACCTACAATGAGAGCATAAAATAGCTTGATAGATGTCGGGAAGCTCCCACCTAGGCCATCAATGCCAATGTTTGTAGAGATATATGCTTGAATGCAAGAAGAAGTAGTTACTAGTATATCCACTACACCTCCACCATCAATGTACGTGTATCATGAATAATACACAAACAAGAACTTTGAGATCTTCCTCATTAGCTGCAAATATGAATGACAAAGAATCTATTGAGGATAGTCTCAAATGATCTTGTCAACATAAAGTGCCAACAAGCGACACCTCCAAAGACTCCTTAGAATTACCAAGGGAGGTAGACCACCTTTCCAACCCAATTCATATTTAAAAGCTCCAAGAGGAAATAATCAGTCACAATCATCAAGTAAAATAGTTCTATTACCCACTCCACTTTAGACCATGATGACTGTCACAAGCAAGGACTTAGTCCCTGACCGAGCTAACTTGGTGGAAGATGTGAATGCTCGGTGTTTCATATGCAATGATGCCCACAGGACTCAAAACTATTTTAAAGGTAATCTCCAACAAAGGGTAGCATAACAAAGGAGCTAGGGCATCTATTTGAATGTGGTAACCTATCAATCTCCTAGGATTGAAAGTGCTAGACTTAGTGCTCAGATGCAGGGTATGTATCTAGAATAGGAATAAGAAATTACCCCCAACTAGACACTTTACTCTTAGATGGAGGGAGAAGACCCTGTGTTTGTGAATGTATTTCTAACATCAGGAGCCCCACGTGTTCAATCAAATTATAATACCCACTCAAAATGAAGAATCATTGGAGAGTATATGTTGCAAGCACATCAATCATAGCAATATTCATAGCTGCAAGCACAACAACCACAATAGAAAGTCATGGAAAAAGTAGTTAGTTAGCTGGTAATAAGCCAACCTTTTTCAAAATCAAGAGAAACACCCCCTCTTAAACCTAAGGTACCATGAATCTGATCACTCAATGTAGTTGAACAACTAAAGAGAGCTCCTGCCAATGTTTCCTTATGGGAAATTCTAGATATTCCAAATCATAATACTTTATTACAAAATTATTTAAGTAAAGAGGAGCAACCCCTGCAACTAGGCTCAGTCTCAATGCACAACCAAGAGAGAGGCAAAATGACTTATCAAGAGCCTCGGTCTTCAAAAGCTACAACATTCATAAATATCAAAGAAAAAAAGGATGGAAAAGAGGTATGCAAGCTAAAGCAAAGCCCCTTTTTCTTAACCCTCATTAAAGGAGACAAATTATTGCATAATAACATGATATATTTTGACACTAGTACCACAGTGATGCTGAAATTGGTGGCTGAAGCCCTAAATTTGAAATATGAACCCCCAAAAAAAGGAAATATATAGTTAGATGGGAAAAAGGTTCCAACCATAGGTCTAATCAAAAGCCTCCCCTTTACCCCATATTCATGTCCAATTCATATGGTCACACTATAGGTGTTCGTAATTGATATTCCTCCCATTTTTTGGATGTCCCTATTAAGAGACTTCACGACCAAGATCAAGAGTTACCTAGCTCTTGACTGGTCTCAATTGATATTAAGAACTAAGAATGGTGCAAAATTGAAGATATTATCTGAGCCCCTACATGTTGAGAATATTGTGGAAGATGTGGTAATGAGATTTGAGGCTACACATACATCTATCTCTAAAAATGAGATGTACTATGTTGAGATGCTAGAAGATGAGGAAGCCACGGGTGATCGAATTCCAAAGAAAAATGTCTTTTTGATTAATTCCTAGAGTCTGACCCTTTCAACAAATTTCATGCTACTGGTATAGGAATAGATGTGATATGTGATGAGGACCAAGTCATTCTAAAAGTTTCCAAAGATAAAGAGGATCAAAAGGAGGATTAAGACCATGAAAAGGGCTTATAGACACCGCACTTCAATGGTGCAAGATGTAGAGATAGATTGTGAGAAAGGATCTACCTATTATCCCATATTAGAATAGAGACTCTTAGAGCTTTCTATTTCTTGTTTCCATGCACAAAAAATGAGGCAGAATACAAAGGCTTGATCCATGGTTTATATCTAGTTGAGTGCTTAAGCATTAAAAAACTACAAGTTTCCAGGGATTCAAAACTAGTGGTCAAGTAGATCAAAGAGAAATCGAACATAAAGAATGTGCAAAATTGATCTTACCGATATAGGGTATGGGACCTAATTGAAGGATTTCATGATTTCAATATCCAAGTGGTTCTAAGGTCATGAAATGTCATAGTAGATAGGATGGATTCGATTGGCTCCCAAATCAAGCTAGTGACCAATCTCATGGAAAACTAGTATGCAGTGCAAGTCAAGGTCCAATCCATGATCCATAATAATAACTAGAATTGAAAAGTTTCTGAGAATGATGCGTGGATTTCCACCTTCATACAATAATCGAGTGTTTTCAGATCAGCTCGAGCAAAAAATTAAGGAGGCTTACGAGGGCCATCTCATCCAACTAAAGAGTAACAAGCTTCTAAAAGGGTTAATCACCCTAAAAAAATTGTTTGATTGTGATTATGTGAAAAATAGCAAGTGAATATTTACAACTATTAATGAATAGATTTTTCCTTTAACAAATTGAATACGAATGTATCTATGATACCCAAGAAAGACACATCAATTCACAAAAGTTGGAGAGATTACCATTGTATCGGTAATATTCCTCAGAATTTTGATTGAGGTACAACTCCCTCTTCTAATATAATTTTGTATTTTTCAAATATATAAAATTAGGGGTATGCTTTTGACTAGAAAATAGAAAAGGAAAACTAACACTTTCTCATAGCCATGATACAAGCATGAAGGGAAATTTTTTAAAATTAAATTACTATGTTGAATGAAATGGACTGGAAAATGATCAATATCATGACTCATAGATCAGATTACTAATGCTTGTTGACTCGATTCAATACAATTTCAATCACTTACTACAAATAGAATGAATTAAATATCACTAAATAATGCATCGTCAAAGGGAAGGAATATTCAAATGCTTGTCAAAGCTCATTGAATCACTCACAAACATTAACATATAATTCATAATTACTTCACATAGACAATAACGTTTACATAAAAATGAATTAAAACTACAAAACTTGATTCTTTATTAAGATCGTTTCTCACTCATGCATCACAGTGCAAGGGGGATCAAAATATTGGACCCTTGGAACATCTTACAACTGAATATTTAAACTTAAACACTTGTGATAGTTAGGAATTCTTGAAACTATTTCTTGGATGCTAACTATTGCCTAGCCGAATAAAATTTTGGTCGAAAACTGACTAACCTTGTTGGATTATGACAACTCCATTAACTATTGTTTTTAGGGATTGTAATGATTACATCCCATCTCCCGATTGATATGACAAAAGGATGAATCATCACTTACTGCAAGAAAACCACATGGCCTTCTCCCATGTGATATGTTTTCCACCTAAGATTTTTTCTCATAGTTCTTTAAATGTTGAGGATTGTTTGAATCTAACTCACAAGATCTGCATCACATCGCCTTGCTTGAATTAATTAAGTTTAAAGAATTTTGTGTGTAGTTTAGCATTAATTTCTTCAAATAAGCTTCACCAACTTGTCTTTGTCACTATATAAATCCTCTTCACCACTATTCATTCTGCACAATGCTGATTACTTCTTCAAGTATGTCAACCTCATTGAGCGAAGTAGTCATGAAGGGTGATTTCCTAGCCGTAGAAGGTGTCAAATGTAGTTGTTCATAGGTTGGTGCTAGATCAATTGAGGGAGGTCTTCCTCATCCATAGTGATATGGAAGAAGAAGTCATCCACAAGATTATTGGTGAGCACTTCATGTCACCAATACATGTTCACAACTCCAATCTATTTGAGCACTTTATATACAATATTGTGTGCACTTTCGATCTTTTTGAATGAGCTTTATGGGTTGTTGAGCATCTAGTTCACGCATGATATCTGCAATATGATGAAGATTACCTAAGGGGTATTTTTTCATTCATCCACGTGTGGGTTTGATTTGTGATGCAATCTACATCACTTGTGCGTTGCATAATGAGAGGGTTGGTGAATCCTTTACCCTACTACGTGTTGTCCTTGAAAGCAAAAATATGGAGAAATTCACTCACTACGTTGAATACAAGAGAAAACCTTTTCTCTCCCACACAGATAGAGAAAATATAAGAGGTGATTGAGGCTATTAGATTCCTCATGTTCACCCTTTGTGTTTGAAAACCCCTCTGCTGTGAAACCACCCTCTTTTTGGCAATGTAATACAAAACTTTTATCAATACATATATATCTTTTTGGCTTTCTAAATTACTTTGTGTTATGGAGATCTCTGTCTGCTTTGCATTTACTATTTGTAAATTTTCATTTTGTGCTCATGTGGAATGAATGGAACACTACATTTTCTTGTAAGAATTCTTTTTTTTTTTGCAAATACATCCTCAGTAATGAAATGATTTTGGCCTCGAATATACTAGTTAAATGTTTCTGGGTAAGTTTTGGAAATGTTTTGGAGTCCACCGTAGTTGTAGAAACCTATCTTTATGTCCCGTATAGAATAAAATTTAAATTTTAAATTTTCCCATTAGTCTTTTATGTAAATCACTTAGAGAATAATTACAACTTATCTTAAAACCTCAATGGGGATGAAGAAATTTTGAGAACCTTGTCGTGACCGAAAAAGGTTTTAAAACTTTACAAAGTTCTACCAAACCTTTGATATTTTCTCATGTGATTCTCTTCTTTGATTACAAAGTTCCTTATAATATTTCAGGTCCCAAGACTGACCCATAAAGTTCCAATGTTAAGCTTGTCAAGGAACATGTAGGTTCGAAAATAAAGTTGATGACCAACTTGGGTTTGAAAAAAAATTAAAGACCGACAAACATAACTGTTTAATTTTCCCAACTGTTTTGAAGGATATTTTTAGGGGAGAGGGACAAAAATGATGGCAACAATGACCAATTAAGGAGACTACTCTAACTTAGATGTCAGAAGAGGTTAAAAAATAAAAGTAGGGAAGGATGTCCCACAAGAAGAGAAGGATAGGCTAAGATCTTTCTGCACTAGATATGACAGAGTGATAACCTTGATTAACGATGATTTAAAGGGTTACAACCCTAGTGTCATCCAACATACCAACAACCTAGCCGAAGGAGTGAATCCAATCCAACAAAAGTAAAGGCTAGTCAATCCAAAAGTAGAGTCCTTGATGGCACAAGAATTGAAGGATTTGATTGAGTCAAGAATCATCTACTCGATTAAGCATTCTACTTGTATATCCAATCTAGTATTGATTCAAAAGAAAAATTACAACATTCAACTCTACGTATATTTCAAGGATTTAAATAAGGCATCCCTAAAGGACCATTATCCTTTGTGGCCAATGGAACAAATCTTATAGGTTGTAGTTGGATCAGAGATGTTCTACTTACTAGATAGTTTTTTGGGCTATAACCAAGTCGATTTCAAGGATGGAGACCGACACAAGACAACATTCACCACTAATGGGGGAATGTTTGCATATGCAAAGACTCCTTTTGTCCTATATAATGCAGGGGCTACCTTCCAATGTGTGATGGACATCACTTTCAAGGATTTGACCAGTAAGATCATCCTTATCTATTTGGGTGACTTGACTATTTTCTATAAATTGAAGAATGGTCATTTTGATCATTTAGAAAAGGTCTTCCATAAGTGTCAAGAGTTTGGGATTTCTTTAAAAATCAAGAAATGTGTATTGAGAGTTCCATAGGGAAAACTACTTAGCTATGTGGTCTCTAAAGAGGGGATCTCTATTGATCATAAGATAATAAAATCCATAAGGGAGTTACCCTTACCAATTAATAAGAAAGGGGTTCAATCTTCCTTAGGAAAGATTAATTTTCTTAGTAGATTCATTTCCAACTTCGTCGGGCTTGCAAGGCCTATTACACCCATGTTGAAGAAGGATTTGACTTTTAGATAGACCCTAGAGAGAAGAGATTCCTTTGAAAAGATAAAAGAAGCCATTTCCGCAACTCCAGTGTTAGAAAACCCAAAATTTTCCAAGAGCTTTACCATATACGTTGATCTAAATTAAGGTAAGGATTTAGTTAGCAATATTTGGCATAAAAGGAACCTGAGATATTGTGTTCAATTTGAATAAAATTGAAAACTCGTGAAAAGTGCTATATGCATTCCAAATCAATCTTTTTATTCAAAATAGCTGAAGTATATACAAACTAGAGAATGCCAAAAGTCACCACATCCCCAGGAATTCAAATTGAATAACTGGCTATGAGAAAATACAAACAAAAAAAACTAGGAATTTATTTACCCCAACTTGGTGGGGTCATAACTTTTTGCTCGGTTCTTAGAATTCAAAACCTTTTACACATTTGGAAAGGTCTCCAAGAGTACTATTTTAGTCCCTGAAAAAATGTTCCTTTGGTAGTTTATTTTTAGGGATTGACGCAAGTTTCAAACCTAAGTTATGCTCTGAAGACCTCCAAAAATGCGATTTATTTGAACCTAGAAAATATCAAAAAAATCTAAAAATTTGGATTTTTGGTTTTTTTCAATTCTGTCACCTCTAGACTACTTTGGATCATACATCTACAACAGCGAGCACAACATTGCTATTGTACTCACGTAAAAGGAAAAATAATAAAAGGGAGAGAATCCCTTTGCTTTCCACTCAAGAACCCTCAAAGGGAATGAGACAAAGTATAGCTTTATTGATGAACGGGCATTTTCCATCATCAAAGGTCTTCAAAATTTCCAACACCTGATAACGGTGAGAAAAATCATGGTCCTAGTAGCCCACCCTAGCATGAGGCAATACATTATGGAAGGAGAAACCACTAACAAAAGAGAAAATTGGATCACCAAGATCCTAGAGTATGACATAGAATTCCAACTGACAAATTTAGTTAAGGAAGAGGCTTATGCGAATACCTTGTTGGGGGTCTTCAACCCTAGATAGAAGAAGCATCTATGGATGAAGTTTTTGTTAACCAATTTGAATCAGAAGAGTCTTGGGTGCTCAACAGGATAAGGTTTATGTAGATAGGAAGGTACCAAGCTAGCATTCCCCCACATAAGAGAAGATTATACAAGTTTCAGGGATTCAGATACATCCTATTTGACGATATCCTTTTTATAAGAAATTTTGATGGCATCCTACTCTACTACGTGGATTGGTAGAAGGCTGAAAGGGTTCTAAGAAAATTCCATAATAGTCCTATAGGGGGCATTTTTTTGCTAAAACTGTTGATCTTAAGATAATGTGGGTAGGTTATTACTCACCCACCCTATTCTCATAATGTCATAACCTAGTTAAAAGGTGCTCACAATGTCAATATTTTGTCAGCAAGTGGAGGAATTCAGCTATTCCTTTCCAACCAATTATGGTGGATGAACCCTTTTCTCAATGGGGCCTCGACTTAATAGGTATGATTAATCCTATCTCCAACTCAGGGCACAAATGGATATTAACAATGATAGACTATTTCACTTGGTGGATGGAGGTGGCCCCATTAAAGAATGCTATTGAGGCTAAAACAATCAATTTTCTTGAAGAGCTGGTAGCAAGATTCGACTCCTTGAAAACCTTGATTTATGATAATGCATGGGATTTTGTGGGGATTGGAATGTCATATTTCAACTTAAGGAACAAAGTCTATCTCAAGACTTCATCTAACTATTACTCGTAGGGAAATGGACTCGCGAAGTACACAAATAAAAACTTGATTCGACTAATAAAGTGGATTGATTCAAAACATCAAAGAGACTGGCATAAACACTTGTGGGTGGCTTTATGTGTGGATTGTATTACTCCGAAGAAAATCCTCAAGGCTTCCCCATATGAACTAGTATATAGAAAGGAAGTTTCCTTGCCTGTCTCCATGGAGATACCTGCATTGCAAATTCTCAATTCTCTTGAAAGTTAAGGAGAATGGTAGCATGGAGGTGATATTAGCTAAACTTCTAAGCATATAGGATGTCCATGAAAAATATTTTGATGCCATGACCAACCGTCGACAGGTGTTTAAAAAATGGTTTTACAAAAAGGCATTTGACCGAGGCTTCAAAGGATACTTAGTTCTAAAGTATGATGAGAGTGCCACCATGCCAAGCCAATATGCTAAATTCGACTCCCTATGGAGGGGGCCCTTTTGTATCATAAAATGCAAAGAAAGTAATGCTTTCAATTTAGAATACACAAGGGAAACAACGTTGGAATCTCAGTGAATGGAATCCACCTAAAAATTTTCAATTAAATTATGCAGCCCATATTCTTGTAAATTTTATACATTATGTACTATGTGTAAAAAATTGTAAATTATGATATTTTGTGATGAACCCACAAAAGCTGAAAAGAAAAGACTATATTTTATTATATGAACATCATTTACATAAAGCATCAAGGTGCTTAGGTCTTTGTTTTAAGATATCTTTGAAAGATTTGGATACACAATATGTTGCAAAGTACTTTCTTACAAAAACAACCAAAAGTTGTTAAAGGAATCAACTCAAAAAATATAAGTCATGGCACACAGGTTGTGGTGAAGACTCAATATGACAACGGCCTCAAAATTCAAGATACAGTGCACAAAGCTTCGGTTGAAGAAAAAGGGTGCAACTTTGAAGAATTTGATAGTGATTCATTCTTCGACAACATCCTCAACCATCCCTAGTTGAGGAAGATAGAATAGGTCATGAAAATCTATGTCGTAAATAGGCTCCACGTTCATCACCCGAAGAAAAAAGAAATTGGAAGGCCTCGCCTTATAGAAATTCCTTTCCAGTGATATCATTCAAAAATTTGAAAGCAAAGGAAGGTAAGGCACCAACTCACCATTGTCGACATGATGTCGAAGGTCCATCATCCCGGGTATACTGAACTAGCAAATTTCCACATCGATAATCTCCTCAAGTCCCACAAGATAGTCTCTATAGAATAGATGCTTGGAAAGCTTTATGACATAAGGTTTAGACACATTCAATTCCAACCGCGATGCCACAAATCATGACACAATATCCATTTTCAACCAAAAATGGTTCACATCCACCATGAAATCCACCCCAAAACCCATTTGAAGGCAATTACAGTCAAGCAACACTTGGTTTTGATCAACCACTTGATCCTCTCATCATAGACCTCACCTAAAAAATATAGTTCATTCTTATTGTTGAGAATCCTAACAAGGGTACCAATGTCACCTAAAACTATAGAATAGACGGCTTGCTAGAGAAAATGAGAAGTGTTTTTTACATTAAGACTAAGCATAATTTATAGAAAAATGAAGCCAAAAATTCACAAACAGAAAATATTTTCTCTGTCGGAAAGACAACGAGAGAATTAGCAAGTTGACAATTCGACGTAAGATAAAATCATACAAAGTTGGATTCAAAGGCCCTTGGTATTCAATTGAAGTGCTGGTATTTATGCAAATTGTGTGTCTTTTCACCATGTGTCCTACCACTTCCTGGCTTATTGTATGACATCATCATGTAAAGTGACCTTTAATACACCACCTCCTTCTTGCGTAAATGATAACATCTTGTTAAAATTACACCACCCTTTTATTGATACCTCATTCCTTCAAAAGGATAGTATGTTGATTGCACCTTCACTCCTTCCCAAAGAGGAGGTTGGCATTCCCCAAAAGGTAGGCAATTAATTCAACATATAACCTAGTTGGAAACATCTCAAAAGGCTAATTATGTTGTGATGCAATCAAGGGAGGTCCTGTAATCAACAAAACACAATTCCAACCTGTAACCACAACTATCAAGTCACAATCTCATCAAAATCTTATCACTTCATCAAAATCCACTCTTTCCCTTGTAGCATAGGGAAAGCACTCAATCAGGTATAATTTCACAATCACTTCCTTTCAGTTCAAGACCTGACCAATTTCAGGGACCCATTTTTCCAAACAATAACATATCAACAAATCACCAAAGTTTTTTTTGACTCAACTTACTCAAATTAGGCTTTTAACACATTTTAGGGCTCAAATTAGCCCTCTTTTGCAAAGGAACTACTCACTTTAATCTTTCCCAAACTCTGCAAAATCAATTGGGAAGAAATTCTTAGGTGTTCAAACCAAGGATTCCACAATATTTAGTCAAAATTTCACTCACCCTTATGCCTATTCACAAAACCCTCTTTTTCCTTCACAAAACCTAGGGTTTATTGAAAAATACAATTCCCAATCTTTCCAAAACTTATCACCCCCCCCCAAATAGGTCTAAAATAGTCTACTCAAACTTAATTCAACATAAAATAATGCTTCCCCAACATAAAACTCAAGTTGACACATCAAAACATCCAAATTCCACTTGGAAAACACCAATTTTTAGACCTAGGGCTTTATGTCCAACACGTTTCTTGACCTCCCCTGCACAAAATCACCATTCCCACACTTATTTAATGATGTTGTAGACCCATTTCTCAAGACACATTGATCACAGTATGAGGAATGGGTCATTTTTCCATTTTATTGACTCACAAACCCTCAAATGTGCAAGTTTAGGCTGGTGTAGAAGAATTGACAATAAAATGCATCAAACCTAATGAAAAACCTTCACAATAGATTCAAATTAAAGAAGAAACAATATAATACAGATTCCACAAAAATTTTGAATCAAGAAGTTGATGTACAAACTATACAATCCTCTGCTAACTCGTTGCATAGTTAAAACTACAAAAAATTAGAAGAAAATAGAGTTTTATTGCTTGATATTCTTTTAAAAACTTATTCAACAACCATCCAATGGGTGTCTCATCCTTTTTAAACACTTTAACTCCAAAACAACCTCCTACAACCACCTAACTACCCTTTGAAATAACTTGATTGTTCATATTCCCTTAGAATGCAATTTTGCAACTTTAATATTTAACAATTTTGCAACAAAATGCAACCTTTGCAAAATTTACACTCATGAATCCTTACATACCTAAAAATGACTCAAATGACTTATTTAACATCAAACTGGTCATATTGACCTTATTTAGACAAAATCTCCCAAAATCTAAAGCCTAGACCTTAGCAACTTCAATTGACAATTCTTGATTAATGGTGCCCCTGCACCATGTTGGTATCTGCATTTATTCCAAGTACGTCTTTAGTGAGAGGTGGGTAATAATGAGTGGTGAAAAATGATAATTTTTCCAAGTTTGTAATCTCAAAGCATAAGTTAAGGTATTTTTCTATAGAAGCAATTTTCAAGCAAGGGTTCTCTAGTAATAAAAAAAATGGTAGTGAAAGCATCATCATCTAGTAGGAGAATTAAGATATCTTTGTCCACTTTGGGATATGTCTATGTTTTTCAATGAAAATTCCTACGCCAATGCACCCATACCGAAGCCATGATGTTTATTAAACTCCAAATTCATAAAGCATGGTCACCCCATCGACCCAAAACTGGTCAAGTATTTTACTAACAATATCTATGATTCCCGATTGCATGCAAACCCTAAAAGCCTTAGAGAGGGAGCTTTCCAAAGGAAGGTAGCTAAGTTAAAAAGCAGAGATCTCAAATCTCTTAGCATTCATCTTTGGAATTATGGACTTCCATAGTATATAGTGCCTTAGGTGCATGTATGTCCTTAATTAGTGGATATGTGTGCAACAAAATTGGATAAAGATGTTGGTGTTATTAGAGGTAAAAAGCTTAAGGTCGTCATTAATGAAGCAACTATTAAAGATATGTTATGCATCCTTTTTGACCCCACAATAATTTTTTTCTTGAGAAGTCGAATAGAGCAATACCAGGCCGAGCGCAAGGACTAGTTATATTTTTACAATCATGAGACAAAATGTGAGAAATAGACTATGGTACCTCCTTTCCCCTTGACATACAATGAATTTAACTCAGACTTGTAGGATGTCCTCTAGATGTTATATCTTGTTTTTGGCCTAGATTACAATGATTATGTACACCAATTCTAGATGGGTGTGGTTTCCAGACTTAGGAAGAAAAAAAGAATTTTTCATATATGACTTTGTGGAGATTATCATAGAGAAAATTCTCAAGCAATTAAGGGAATACAACAATACGTACAAGTTCAGGTATTCCTCTTTTCTTGTACATTTGATTTTACATTAGAACCCTATGTTTTTTAGAAGGCATATGGCTTTGGATACTAAGGATACTTCAGGTAGAGTGAACCCAATTTTTGTATGGACTCATGTGATTTTAAGCATACAAGATTATTATGCATTTTCTTACTATTTCTTGTCACCTATCATTTGAGATTTGTGTCATTTAGACTATCATGTTAAGTTTTCATATGAGCATCTTACTTGGATGAGCGAGCATCGACCTCCATTTGACTATTTTTGTGGGCCAAATTTTAATTTTGTAAGAATGCATGGGTTTACAAAGGATCCTTTAGGCTACCTACTTGTGAGATGGACAAGAATATTTCCCTTGAAATGTTCCAATAGTTGTCAATTTTAGATGAAATCTATGGGGCGAGAATAAAAAATGCATGTCTTTATAAGCCCCCTATCATATTGGGTAGATGCATTGTAGTACTTGAGAAAAGAGAGGCGTAAAAGGTATTGGCTAGTAAGTTAGCCCATCTTGGCCTTGGCTTCATTTTTGATAAGTGGAAGTATGATCTGGATGAGTGCATTCCTTTAAGACATGAACCACATCCATATTGGGAAGAAAAGAAAAACCCACCAGAGGACACAGAAGCTGTACATGTCATCTTGTTTTGATTACCATCTACATGACCCCCATGGCTTTCTTCTTATCAAATTCTAAAGGAGATTGATCTAGAGGCCCCCATTGATAAAAATTTGGGCCTCCAATTGAAGAAGGAAAATTGGTTGGAGAGGAAGATGATCAAGTTCTAGAAGTACCAACATGAGATCAAATAGCTGAGTGCCCTACATGAGGCCATCTCTATTGAAGAATTTTTTGAGGAAATATATTATGCAGAGGTAGGATCAATTTATGGTGAATGGTTTGACTTGTTGCCTCTGCAAGAATATGTTAGAAACCACAAAGAGAAGGAGCCATCACAACCTAGAGATCAACAATCATCACCATCCACTAGTGCTTGAACAAGGTCAATATAGACCTCAAGGTCTACAAGGATGACCCCGACTTCTGAAGGAGCTCAAGGTTTGTTAGGATTAGTGGTGGAAGAATTTATGGCAACAAACAAGCTACCCACAATGAGAAGAACCCAAACATTAGATGTCAGGAAGTCTATGGAAAACTATGACGAAGAGGTGAGCTTCATTTCACAAAATCCCACAATTACCACACCATAGGTAAGTTTTTCACCTACCATTCTTTCTTCCTTTGCTTCTTTGGTGTAGCACCTTCTCACACTCTAAATATTTTAATATGTTTTCTTTAGCTTTTAGCCTCATGGGTTTTTTTTGTTTTCGTTATCTTCAAGTTTTTCACTATCAGCCCCCTACCATGTTTCATATCAATCCACTTTCCTAGAGGTCACAATTAACTTTTTTTCCAAAAGCGTGCAAAATATGCCATGTAGTGGCTTGTGACTTTTAAAAATTATATCACTTTTGGGAGCAAGGGGAGACACATGGCCACTCCATAGGTTATCACCAAGTTTCTCCAAAAGGTTTTGAGGAAAATCCCACCACTGTGCCATGTAGCCCAAATTTCATTAGGTAAGATCCTACGGTGTTCAGAATGAAATATTTGTAGTGCATTATGAGGTCTAAGCATTTTGGTACTCTCCAAGCATCATAGATTTCAGTGCCCTTTTCATATCACTCATCGATGCTTGTAGATGATCAAATCATATTTTTCCTCAAATTTTTTTTTGGCACCGCATTCTTCTTTTGACAGGGGAGATTTTTGGTTGCTCTTAGGTTTCCAACTCAATAGTTGTTACATAGTTATCATGATAAAGCATCTCAAATTTTCTTATTTATATCTTTCGAATAAAATTGTTTGAAATATGAATGAAAAATATTCCAAATGAAGTTATGCACACTTCAAAGGATCAAACCAAGAAAGGCACCATGCACATGAACAAGAAAGTGTTGCAACATGAGCAAGAAGACAATTTGATCAAATGATGATCTATGATGAATTGGTCTAGAATATATAGAATATGATGAGATATCATGAGATGATTTACAAATGTTCAAGCACCTTGTTTATACAGGAAAGGTGAGAGGAGGTAGGATAACTACCTTGGATGCGAACATTAAATTCCTAATGCATAATTTTAAATGCATAAGTGAAATATTAAATGCATAGATAACTATAAGATAATTAATGAGACATAGTCCCATTATAACTAGTTTCTAGAAATGAAACCTAGGAAAATTAACTCCTAAATAAGCTTATAATAATGTGAATAGGTCCTCACTAAGAACTAGTTACGAAATAACCCCATTCACACTAACAGCCCCCATAAGTGCAACTTAGGGAGTGGAGTTATTATGCATATGATGTAAATGCAATATGGTTCTCGACAACAAAAACATATGTTAGGTACCCATGTACAACTAATCAATACAAATAATCTCTCACAAATAGAGAAGGAGAAAACCTCATGGGACAAAACTACTCTCCAAAAAGGAGATATGATGCAAATCATGTACAAGTGATAGAAGTGATGTATGGAGGTCTCAATATCAATACACCCCAAGAGCTACATCCATCAAGAAAATATAATACAATCCATACCCCTCCATAAGAGAGAAATAGAGAGAGTATATATCCCCCCATAATGGATAATCACCTACAAAAATGGTAAGTTTCTGAAGACAAAACATGATACAGTGTTGACAAACAACTTGTCTCCATTTTGGAAGAAACAAAACTAAGTACAAATGTAGGAATGCTTCCCATTTTGAATAGGAATTGAAGGAAGGATGGATGAATATGGATGATGATGATGTCTCTAAAATCTTCTCATGTGTCTCCTCACCCAAGGAAGATGAAGATTCCATAATCAAATCAGGTACATGCCCAATCAAAGAAGAAGGTGAAAAACTTGGACTATGTGGAAACTAATGTTGAACAAGATCCAAAGAAAAATATGGTTTGAAAATACTTGTGCAATGGTTGTCATCAAAGAGGAGATATACCCCCTCAAATGTTTCCTCCAAATCTGAAATGTGAGACTCCACAAACAAGGATTCAATGTTTGATAAATAAGAATCCCAGTTAGGAAGAAAATGAGATACTTATTGTAATGAATCAACAAAATTTCTCAATGAATCACCAACATAAAGTGAATGGTCCTACTGAATAGGAATGATGAGAGACTCAATCAATGACTTTGCAAAATGAATTAATGAAGATGAAGGTACATCAACTATCTCTGATGGAGAAGGATTATCTAAAGAAACCTTGTCGTCCTCATCTAAAGATTCAAAGTACTCCAAATAATCAAACTCCCGAATAGTATTACCATCATAGGGTATCCTATCTAAAAAATGAAGAGGCAGAAGACAATCTGAAACAAGATCATCTGGGAATGGCTGAGTATTAATATTTCCATGTGTCTCTCAAATTTTAGTCCAAAGAGTACGAGGACACTCAAAATGATCAATAACATTAAAAGTGGCAACATCAATATGCATTGCAATAACTCCTAAGACATGATCCCTTTTGCAATTCCAAGCAAATTTCTTACTATTAGTACAAGGAGGGGGGGACAAGATCATACAAATGTGGCAACAAATGAAGCCATTGTAGATGTTTTCTGATGTAATATCTTCATTTTTTATAGCTTCCCCTTTTCAATGTAATCAATGAGGGATTAAATGAAAACCCCATAATGAATTGTGGACAAAGATTTTGGCACCACAAGATTCTCTAACACTTCTAGGGTTTTCCACCTAAAAGGAGAGAGGTAGGCCACAATGGGCAATGTCCCCACTCAAAAATAATGAAAGTATGAATAACATATGCCTAAATGTAATGTCCTAAACATAGAAAACTGATAAAATAGATCTATTATTTCATGAAAACCAAAGAAATGCAAGATGTCTGAAAACACATAATGATATGTAAAAAGACCTAGAAATGCAAACAAACAATAACAAAAATGAATGAAACTAAAGAGGTGCACCTAGGAATATGTTGTAGATTGGAATGTAGACTAGAATTCAGCTAATTTTGAAATTTTGACGTATTGGGACACTTATGCCATTCTTGGCAACTTAGTCCCAGATCTAGAAAACTGCACCAAAGCCCGTTTCATCCAAATGGGTATCCAAATCTATAGAAACTTCTGAAAAATAGGTACAGTGGGAGTAATTCACCACTATTAGAAACTTACTCCACTTTGGCTTTTTTGAAAATCTGAAAGTGGAAACAAAAGCTCTCAGTTTGCACTTTTTGCTCCTCTAGGTGTCTGATTTTGAAACTCTAATTTTTGAGGCTATAAGTGACCTTTTTTGGATATTTTGACCTAGCCAACAAGGATATGCCTTCAAAAAGTTTGCAACCTATTCTTCAATGATCTCCAAGCCTTCAAGATACCTAAATCTACAAACACACAATGAGTGAGAGAAATGTTGAAGGTTAGGGCATGGGGGTTTGCCTTGGCCAAACCCCTTTTAGGTAATTAAACCAAATGAGGAAATACGATGAAGCATGAACATGAAATGAAGGGATTAGAAACTTTCCATGATGATAGATCTTTAATTTCTGTAGCAATGGATGAAGAATCAACTCTTGAATGCCTTAGAATGCTATCTTGATGAGTTAGAATGCTAAAACCCTAGCTTGCTTGACTTGAGAACATGATGAATGATGAATGAATAATGAAAGTGATTATGAATTAGGGTTTAAAAGATTTTATTTATACACAATCCACCTAATTTTCCTATTAATTTGATCCCCAAGGCTGACATGAAGGAAAATTAAACTTAAAATCCAATTTTTCCTGCTCGAACCTCAAAAATAGCCCAAATGGAACTAAGTCACCAAGCTGGGCAACTTAGTCCCACCTGGATGGGACTAATTCACCTAGATGGGAAACTTGGTCCCACAGGGGCTCTTTTGCCAGCTGGATTGTCAGGGAATGAAGAATTTTAGTTTTATGTTGTTCTAGTTGGGTCTTTGATCAAATTATGCCTTGAGATGCACAATATGGGGCCATAGGGGCCTATAAATGATGATGTAAATGGTAATTAGGGATAGGGACATAAATTTCAATGTGAAAGTGTGATTAAATACACTTTACAATATTAAAATGAGGTCCACATAGCCTAGAAAGGTACAACATCCAATGCGAATGTGCAAGACACATTACAACACTAGATTAGAATTAGGTTTAGTTTACAATCCTTCTAGATTAGTGTGAGAATACATTTTATAACATTGAATTAGGGGAAAGATAGGTCCATTAGACTTAGATTCTTAATAAAAGTCTAGAAAAGCGTGAAAGTCATTTACAACACTTTACAACACCTTAAAAGAAATGTATTTTTTTCATTTTGCTAGGGTCCAAGACCTAATGTGGATGTGTAAAACACCTCACATCATTAAATCAAGGAAAAATTAAGACAAAATCATGAGGGCCTAAATAGGAAGAAAAAGTAGAAGGGTTACTTTTTGTGTGTCAACATTTAGCCCCCACTTTAGTGAGAGGATGAACTTGCTTCAAACTCACACTAAAGTAGACATTCAAGAAGAGTTCAATTGTACCAATGCAGATGGTCTAGGATGAAAAAGATGGAGGTAATCAAGCCCCCATGATCTAAGATCCTAAGTCAAACCAACATAAGCACAAATAGACATGCACAAGGTGAATGATTTGCAACAAAACAAGATACGTGATCATGCAATGGAAATAACTAGAAGAAAGAAAAGAGAGAAAATAAAAAGGTGGATCAATCTTTGACCATTTTTCCAACACGTTGTGGACAAGATCTAGGCTATTTGTCCAAAAATGCATACTCACTCTGAGGTAACAAAACTTTTGGCTATCCATGGGGTGAGAAGTCCTAAAAGGTGAGACACGTACAACCGATATGTGCTCACATACATGGGAGTGGATATGGGGAAATGCATGCCTCGGAGTGGGATTCCTGCTCAACCATACCAATGTTATACCTCCTAATAAATTTAATAAGGTGCCACACAAAAATGATCTTTGAGCTCCATGAGGCAAGTAAAACTTCGTATGCTTGAAACTCATAGACATTGTAAATGCAAGATAGTACAAGGAATGTTCAAAGAGATTTTTCTTAGTTAATGAAAGGTCTCTTCTTAGGGAACATCATGCCTAATGTCTCTAAGAGAAAAAAGGTGAAAATGGTCTTATCTTGTTTCCAAGAGAGGACAAGTGCAAGGTCTCATCCTTGACAACATTGTACCTAATGTTTCCAAGAGAGGAAATCACAAGAAGAAAGAAAATTGCACAATGAAATATGAGTGTCAATGTATGCCCCCACTTTAAAGCAGTTGCTAACACCATTACTATGAGAAATTGATTTAAAGTAGAAGAAGAAGACATGAGAGCTTACTCAGAAAGCCCTGTGCCAAGTCATATGTTTTTGATAAACTATGTCATGAAAATGGTAGTATGTCACATGTGATCCAGCTTAAGGCATTTCATCCACATCCCAAGCTTGCTCTTATATGTTCATGAAAGGTTAATGGCTATCCAAAAGAGGCAATGAAAAGTGACATATGAGTACAAGGCTACCTAACCCCTTGCCCCCACTTAGTGCAGAACAAGGGTGAGACAAAATGATTTATAAGATGCATGCTAGAGTGAAAATCGGTATCAATCAGAGGAATTAGGTGCCCCCACATATGGGAGAGCATCAGTCTCCTTAAGATGTTGGATTTTACTACTCAAAGCATTAAATTCATTAGTAGCATGATTGTGAACTCTATGATATGCACATAATGAATTTTTGTAATAAAATTTCTTTCAAGTTCTAGGAGGAAGGGATACCAAGTGATCTTGGAAGAGTCTTGACAAGATACCCTCTTGATGAATGGAAGAATGTGTTTTTGGAGCTTGTGACAAAGCTATCTCTTGCCTAGATGTACAAGATGTCATATCTATGCAAGATTCTTTAGATTGTGAGATTTTTTTCTCTCCTTTATAGGAGGCTATAAAATCTAACAAATTCAAATCATTAGTGTTGTGCGAGATGTCATTTACATTAAGAGAGGATGTATTTGTTTGTTTCATTGCTTGTAAAGGAGAATAATCAATACCACTAGTGTTGATTAATTTAGGATGCACTACTATTAAGGTTGGCTTAGAAGGATGTTTTGTGATAGTGTTGATGTTGAGTGAAGGCTTGTTTATTTCTATCAAAGGACAATATCCAGGACCATGAGTCATTTATTGCATATTTGGATCTATGGGGACATGGATACCTTGTTCTCTACTACCACATCCTTTGCCACTATAGCCAAGTTGTTTCATAAGTTCATAGCCTTTTCCATAAATATTTTTCATCTCTTTTGGATTGGTTGGTTGTTTGTAATCAGATTTTTCAAAGGTTGTTGTGTAATTTGTTGTGTTTGGTTCTAAAGTGGTTGAGGTGGAGGCTTTCAAAGGGTCTTCCAAATTTTGTGTTGACATTACGGTTGATCCTCTTCCCGTGGCAGAGTCTTTGTGTATGATCTTGTATTCTCCCATGAATGTTGGTGTAAAATATAAGGAACCCCAATCATCATCTAATAGCTTTGTGACATCTTAAATTTGTTTGTCTTTGTCATGCTATTGCATGGGTTTGACTTGAGTAGTTGGTGCCAGTGTTGCTAAAGGATTCTCCCTATTTTTCTCAATGTGTAAACAACTGTTTGGGTTAGGGTCTGCTTTGAGTGTGTACACTTTGTTTTTGTAGATGTATTTCATTTTAAAATGAAGAGTAGAAGGAACTCCATTAATTGCATGAATCCATGGTCTACCTAAAAGGATATTATATGAAATATCATGAGGAATAACATGGATTGGTGTTTCTAATGTGGCCATTCCAACTGTTATAGGCAAAGTGATCACACCAAGTGGTTGTTTTCCTACATTGTCAAATCCCTTAATAGATAAATAGTTTAGTTAAATTTTTGATTTATCCACACAAAGCCTATCCAAAAGGTTTACGCTACACACATTAAGGGTAGAGCCATTATCAACAAGGATTTGATTTATCCCTATTCTTTTATATTGAGCTATGATCATGAAAGCATCATTTTGTTTTTGCACTTCCAAAGAGGGGAGTTCACTTTGGTGGAAAAATGTTAGCATTTATTCCTTGGATCATGGTTGTTATGTCATTCAGATGCGTATTAGAAGGGATAGGAACTTGTTGTAAGGAAATTTGAAGCATAGTGTGATAGTTAGATGAATTCTCAATTAAATCCCATAGGGATATCTTTGTAGGAGTATTCTTAAGTTGTTCAACAAGATCATACTCCTTAATGTGTGAATTTAATTGAGGATCTCTAGGAAATATGGAATTAGGTAATGGTAAGGGTCTTGGGGTGGGTTGTGGAAGTTGTAGATTGTTTATGGTGTTATATGTATGAGCAACAATATTATGAATCAGTTTGCTATGAAACTTTGTTCTTGGGTGGGTGAAGGACAAGTTCGGGTTTGTTTTGAGTTTGAGGTTTTTGTGAAGGTGGTTAAAGGATGAGCTTATGTTGAATAATATTAACATCCTTGAAACATAGATTTTTGGGACCCTATGGACTACTCTTGTACTTCTAGGGTTTTTCACCTAAAAGGAGAGAGATAGGGCCAAAAATGCTAATGTATCACTCAAATTAGGATGTATGCAATGTTATTTAATGGAAATAGACTTAAATAAATGCAATTGACTAATCTGAATGATAGACCATGAATGCAAAACTAAGATTTATGATTTGTTTGAAAACATAATGTGATATGTAAATAACTATGTAAATGAAGAAATAATGCAAAACAGAAAGTACAGAGATGAATCTAAGTGCACCTAGATGAATTGTGATGATTTTGGAGTGTTTTGGATGCTGATGGAAATTACTAAATTTTCATAGTGGGAGTCATTCACCCAGGGTGGTGAATCAGTCCTCCTGGTGAAAAAGTGTCAGAAATAGGTTTCTGTCTGTTGGGATCCAGAATCTGACAAAATTTAGATTTTTAGTCCTAAGGTGGGACTCATTTTCCATAAGTGGTGAATCAGTCCTCTCCCAAAATTTTGAAAAATCAAGAGACAACTTTGCAACAGTAGATCTGGAAAAGTCTGCTTATTGGGTTGCCAAAGTCAGTTATGCATAAAACAGACAAATAACTCTCTCCAAGCTTGAATTTGACTCAAGTTGACTTGAAGCACCTATTTGACTTGGAAATTCATCTTCAACACCTGATAAATTTTCAAATATGCATACAAAGAACTACAAAGAAACATGCCATAGGGGAAAAATGATTGAGGGCTAGTAAATAGGGGTTTGCCTTGGTCAAACCCCACTTTTGGTAATTAAACCCTTGAAAAGATAATGAAATGAAAGAGAAATATAAAATAATAACATGCAAATGCTATCAACTTACCTAACCCTTGATAATGCAAGTCTGAAGTAATGTCAATGGTTGCTTCAAAGTGCTTGAAAAGATGATGCAAAATGCTCGAATGTTTGAAATGTGAGATTGAATGTTTGAATGAGTGAGATGTAAAATGAGGTAAAAATAACTTATTTATACAATTGTTGTGCCTTAGTATTTGTTCATACCTCATCACAAGCGAACATCAAGTGATTTGAATAAAATCTTGAAAGGAAATTTGAAATATTTTGAATTAGGGGCCAAGGGGGACTCATTCGCCACCCATGGCGAATGGGTCCCACCTAGGACCTAAAAACATGTGTCAAGAAAAATGTTGTATTTAATGTTATTTGTCAGGATAACATTAAAAAATACACTTAATTACAACTTGTGAGGGCATAAAGAAACCAAATAAAGCATGAGAAGGGTGTAAATAGTGAAAATATGCCTAGAAGAGCGTGAAAGCTTGTTACAAGACTTTACAACACTTCAAAATAGGACTTGTTGATGAGTGAAAAGGTGGTTTTTAGGTAAATTGCATTAAATAGAGTTTAGAAGAATGTATAAATATCTTACAACACTTCACAAAACCTTCACAAGACATCGTTCTTTGAGTTTTAGTACCTAAATAAGCATGTTCAAGCCATGTTACAACATAAAATCAGAGCAACATAGTTCCAACACCACAAAATAAGACCTAAAAGGCCATGCAAATAACAAGGGGCCATTTTTCTATGACACAATCCCTTAGTGAGGGAGAGTTTAATGTTGCCTCGTCATCTTCTTCTAAGGGCATAATATCATTATGGTCAATGCTTTCCTTTTGTTCCACCATGATATCCTCCCTAGGAGGAGAGGTTTTAGGAGAACTACAATCCAAATGCTCTTGGAATTCAAAGGTTGGTGCTTCCAAAATAACTTCATCACACATAGGGGGATGATCAATAGTTGGATTTTCTTGTTTATCAATAGTGGTGATACTAGGAGAAGGCTTTATTTGATTGTCTATTTTTTGTAAGGTCTCATTCTCTTTGTATCTATGGAAATTTAGATGGGTTAGCTTATTAAATAATAAACACCAAAATCTAATGAAATAACAAAGCACAAAGGAAATATAATGAAAATAAAAGGAGTAATACTACTGGAAATCTTCATCTTCCATGGTTAACCTTTGTTACACCTTCTAGTTTGCAGCAAGTCAATGAGGCCCTCAGATTTCAAATTGAGCAACCTATAATAATGCCAAAGCCCTATGCAAATGTTGAAGGATTTGATAAAATTATGCCTATGTCTATGACAATATGATAAATGAAAATAATGACTACCAATGTTAAAATGACTATAATGCCTATATTAAAAATGACGGGGATCCCAAAATTATGAGCAAAATTGTCTTTTATAGAAAACACAATTTTGAGTGGATGGATGAGATTAAATTCCAAGAAAGACCTAGAATGAGAGGTCCAGATTAAACCTGAGAATCCCTAATTAGGGTTAGGGAAAATTCATCAATCGAACGGTCAAGATAAAACCTCAGATAAATGGATCGACGGTGGAGAATAAATGAGGTAAATTAATTAGAAAATAAAGATTTTTGAAATCTAGAAGATAAAGATTGTCTGATTTGCAAGATTCGAAAAATCAAGAAGATAATATTTGAACTGAAGATCAGATTTGGAAAATCAAGAATCTGCCCGATTACTTGATTTTTGGAAGATTAGTTACTATTTTGGATTAAATTAATTCAAATTATGGATTTTATGAGACAATAAATAATCCTTATCAGATTATTTACCAAAATGGACTGTCAGTTAAGATTGTGATGACATTTTAAATAATTGATTTATTTAAAATGAGAGGAATATTAAATTGGCAATTAAATAATTAAATTTAATTATTTAATTTAGAAGATAAGATTAATTAATTAAATAAATTAATCAATTTATTTAATTAAGACAATTAGTGACATATTAAATAAATAAATAAAACTTATTTATTTAATAATCGAATAAACATATGACAAAGGGTAATTAAATAAATTAAGAAATTTATTTAATTAAGGGAAGACTTAGACAATTAATGACGTATTTAATAAATAAATAAAATTTATTTATTTAATAATCATGAAGAATACAAAGACATGAATAAATTAAATAATTATGAATTATTTAATCAATAGTCGAATGTGGACCAAGGACATAATTAAATGTCATAATTATGCTAGGATGAAAGTGGTGAAAATGAAGCTTGCGGGCCTAGGTCATTTTTAGGTGTACATTTTTCCCCTCTTTGTCATAATGTAGCATGTCGCATTGTGACAAAGAAAATAAGTCAAAAATATGCCCTAGTGCAGGTATGGAGTATCATTGCCCCCTCGGGAAAATTTTCAAATTTTGGGCCGGCGACAGAAAAATTTGTAAAGGGTCCCGATAAATCAATTTGGTGCCTAGAAAAATAATGGCGCAGTCGGTTTTGGATTCAGACATGTTTAGGATAGCCCACGAGGTGGTCACACTTGGTCAAATGACCTTCCAGTATTAACCTTGTTTGAAAAATGTCATTTTGACCTTATAAATAGGTTGACAAAGGGGTAAAAGTCAATTCATTTCTACTATTTACTTTGCATATTTCGAGAGCCTAGAGAAAAAAGGAGCACAGTGAGGATGGTGATTCCAGTGATAGAGCACCACGGTGAAATCGTCCGGACCTTCAGAAGGCTAGAGGGCTCAGAGCCAGCGGTACGTACCCTTGTCCCTCTTTGTAATTTTTTTGTTTTTCGTGTCAAATTTTAGTTTCTAGGGAAAACAACGAATGCGCTGCGATGCATATGCATTCATGTTCGACGCATTCAATTTCACGTTCGACGTATTTGATGCATCATGATGCAAGTGCGAAAACAAATTAGGGTAGAGCGGCGGTTTGTGCCGCATTTGACACATAGTGCGAGGCATGTGACTTATCAAGTCGCATTTGACTACTGGAATGCCACAATTGCGAAGTTGCAATGCATTCGCTGTTTTGACCGATGTAATTGTTATGGTGCGATGCATTCGCCTTGTTGTGACACAATTGTCAAATTTCTTGATGCAAGTGTGATAATATGACACATTTGAGGAATCAAACAACGCATCTGCGATGTTGGGTCGCATTTGATGTATGGAACGACGCAGTTGACTTTTTGAGACGTAATTGCTTTACTGCAATGCATTTTCTTTTCACTTCTCTAGAGCTTGTTTTGATGTTTGCATAACCTTAGATGCATTTTGATAATATTAACCAATTTTCTCAAAGTGTTCTAACGACTTGCTTAACATTTTGCAGAGGCAGCTTGCCCTGATTTATACCTGTGAGAGTAGACCAACGACGTTTCGGTTTGTTGACCAGTTGAGCCTGTGAGAGCAGCGATGATTGATGCAATTAGGATTATTCTATGTTGCCTTCATGCCCACCATTCGGGCGAATAGGGGACTACTGACGGTGTTCTGTGAGTAGTGGCATTCAGAGACCTGCTCCTTCCACCTGTCGACAGGTGAGGCCACCATCACTTTAGAGGATGTCTATCGTATTCCGCAAGTGCCGATTCACGGGGAGCAGATCATCTACAACCCTCAACATGGCGAGCAGACCTTCCGTGCCTACTATCGAGATCAGGGTACTGGACTGGGCATCCAGGGTTATGAGATCAGGTGGGAGTTCCTGGCAGAGCATTATGGTCGCTTTGATGCATTCCTTACGACTCTGATTGTAGGTATTTTTGTTCTCGACCGGCGGGGACACAGATTCCCTATTGGCTGGGGAGATGTCCTGGTGGGCATGAGGCAAGATAGGACCGTTTATGCTTGGGGTCCTTGCTTACTTGGGACACTCTACCACTAGTTGCACAATGTTTCCTATAGGAGAGGAGAGAGCATCTCGTGTGAGACTACGCTGATGATGATATGGGCCTGGGAGCACATATCCATATTCTGACCTCTCATTGACAGACCACAGTTGGCTGATGGTATGCCTTATGCTTATTACTATGCCAATGTGTTACAACAGACTCATATGGGTGAGACAGGTTGGTGGTGGCATTGTATCGAAATGATGATATCTTTTATTTGGAGACCATACCGAGACTGTGGACAGTGGGATGACAAGGACAAGCACTTGAGTCTGTGCAGATAGTTTAGATATTTGATTGGTAGGACAGTGTAGACTTTGTTGATTATTGAGATGTATTTACCACAGTGTGTCCTGAGGTAGTTTAGAGAGTAGTAGGGTGTATCAGCGGGGATGACCAAGTATGCCAGATCATCCCCAGAGTATGCGTGGGGGTCAGCCATCCTAGTGGCATTTGTAGAGCAATTGATTAACAGGCTAGTAGCCCAGGCATGGGGTTGGGGTGGAGGAGCAGCCGATCCTGGGACAACACTAGATTATAATTTATGGTGGCAGACACATAGGCTAGTGCCTTTGACGGATCTGGATGGGCCAGCACCAGTAGATAGATGATCGGTGATTCTTCAGGTGTTGAGGGTCAGGCGAGGTGGCAGGGGGAGAGGTAGAGGTAGAGACGGAAAAAGGGGTGGAGACGGAGGTAGGGATGAAGGCAAGGGTGGAGATGGAGGTAGGGATGGAGGCAGGGGTGGAGATGGAGGCATAGGTGGAGACAGAGGCAGGGATGGAGGTAGGGGTGGAGATGGAGGTAGAGGTGGAGATGATGGTGGAGATGGAAGGAGATGATGGCGGGATGGGAAAAGACAGGTCTAGAGGGTGCGCCCACAAGTGGAGAGGGTAGCATTAGACACTATCCCTGAGGTTGGAGAGGAGGGAGAGAGAGAGGAGCAACTTTGATAGGAGGGAGAGGGTGAGGAGAGACAGGAGGAGGTTGCCGAGGATGTAGTGGAGGATGTGGTAGAGGTGGAGAGGCAGGAGGAGGGGGTGGAGATGAGGGGACAGGAGGAGGATGTGGGGGGACAGGAGGAGGAGGCAGAGGAGGAGAGGCATGAGGAGATTGAGGTGGAAGGATAGGAGGAGGAGGCGGAAGAGGAGAGGCATGAGGATGTGGAGGTGGAGGTCGGAGGACAGGAGGAGGAGGTGGGTGACAATGATGATGATGACGATGCTATGGATGGGGCGAGAGACTCCTCAGATGGCAGATGGTGGAGGGAGAGGAGGAGATACCGTCCTCCTCAGGATTTCCCTAGGATGCCACAGTAGATCAGAGGGTGGCCGATCTATAGCAGAGATTGGATGATAGCATGGTGCAGGTCAGGTCATTGTAGTTAGCACTGGAGCTAGCTCGGGTAGAGTGAGATCAGGCAATGATGCACCAGCAGGACGCAGCTCAATGGTGCACACAGTTTGCAACATTATGTATAGGGCCTATAGGAGACATGGCTCGCGAGCTAGCCAGGGTGAGCACAAGATTGGGGCAGTACCGAACCTTGTATGAGTAGGTAGTGCCACCGGAGCGACGAGATCCTACTTTGTCTCGGTCATAATCGAGGACAGGAAGTGGCCACAGATCAGGCAGTGCTAGTGGTAGCAGGAGTCATACCAGTGTCGGAGGGTCTACCTTGATAGGGCACACATCAGGGTACAGGTCACATCAGTCACACCGGCACAGCCCGAGTCACCATTCAGGTCATAGTCATGGGTCGATTGGTTTAGTGCAGAGGTCAGTATAGGTACAACCACCAGTGGTTGATCCCTCTACTTCTCAGAGTCTGGCTGCAGTGACATCATAGATGTTTGTTACCGTTGAGATGACACTATCCTTCGCAGTTCTACTAGTGGCACAAGTAGAGGTTGCGATAGGTCCACCTATCGTTTTAGTTCCAGTGACAGAGCTTCCACCTCCACATTCTTCACCTTGAGGGGATGATGGGAGTCTACCCTAGGGGCATTTTGTTATTATGACACACTATGTATATTATTGAGCCTACGAGCTCCATTTTTGGGATATCCCATGACTTTATCCTATGACATTGTACATTTTTGAGATGATACTATATGATGATGCAATTTTGATGCGGCCTACATGTGTTATGTGTTGTTCCTTGATTTAATATATTATGATATATATGATGTATGATGTTGATTTATGATGCCATATATGTCCTATGATGCTTATTTGTGATGTTGATGCCATGATGATGCAATGCTTATTTATATGAGATGATAATGATGATAATGTGCATAATGTATTTTAGTAAAAGACACAATGTTGATTATTTTAATGCAATATTTGTGATTATGTGTATGATTTGATGTTGTGGATGATATATGTATGGACCTACTACAATGTTTATATGATCATGTATGCACTTATGTTTTTGAATGTCACAGGATATCATCGTGAGGTGGATGAGAGAAGATGATAATACTGATGAGAGAAGATGACCAGACCCAAGAAGAGGAGATGAACAGACCAATGAAAATGCATGTTAATTCCTAGACCAAATCCTTCAAAGCTTTACCATAGGACATTAGTATTTATTGCTCTTAATCATCATTGGGCAGACTATTGTAATGGCCAAGAAACACCATGATATGACATAGATCAAGGTGTGCAAGGTCGTACCATCACTTAAGATAAGCAATCGCAGACAAGGATGATCATGACTCATACCAAGAGCATGATTGCCCCAGTCTTTTTGTCATAATCAACCATAATCTAAAAAAGACAAGGACAAATCATGAAACATCATTGCTTCTCTAAATCCTGTTGCCAGGACATCCTTGAGAAACTAGCGGCATGATTGTCAAAATAGAAAAAAAAAAGGCCCTTACCATAATATGTCATTGTTTTTCTAAATCCCAAAGTCAGGACCTCACTGAGAAACTAGTAGTCATGCGTGTCAATCGTCATGATACATTGCTACTTCTCTAAATCCTGCTTAGTGGGATCTCGCTGAAAAACTAATATCGTGATAAAAACTAAAAGACAATTGTCAAGTGTTTGCCAAGTGCATCTGGATATCCATTGTTCTGATGTCAAGATGTAAGGTTTAATGATGATGAGATGTCTGAGTATTAAAGCTTTGATGCTGCTCAAACGACAAATGTCCGAATTTTCCAAATTCAAGAAGGACACGTCCTGAATAATATGAATGCCAAGATAATTGATCTCCAAATGCCATGTAATGGTGATGATGACGATGCCTAGGAAGGACACATCCTAAGGCATACATGAAACAGTTGGTTCTTCAAAAGGACACATCTAAAAAATACTGGTGTCGAGAAGAGTGATCCTTAGATGTCGAGAGGATCCCTCAAAATGTTGAATGACAATGAGGATGCCTAGGAAGGACACATCCTAAGGCGTGAATGACAGAGGTTATCTTTCAGAAGGACACATCTGAATGTTAACCGAGATTTGACAGTTTGATAGGTTATGATGATTTGACTTGTTTTAACCAAGATTGACCGTCGTTTGGCTAAGTTTGACCTGTGTAGACTATATGTCGAGATTGTCATGATGATATGAGTGATGTGTTGATGGTATTGTCATGCTGAATAAATGATTGTTTTACTTTGTTTTAGGAGTTTTTTCCATCTAGAAAATGATTGAAGACCTTTGACATGTGTGCCAGTGTAGTGTCATGAACTCTAATGGACTAACCTAGTGTGGCCTCAGGGGCTCATTGACAGATGGCCTTGTCTATGTCATACACTTAGAGACTTTGTAGTTCGACACGACCAATGACTTTGTCTTGGTGACCAAATATTGTGCCATAATTTTATTTTGACCAACCTAAATGGACTAACCTAATGTCTTGAGGACTCGAATATGAGTCTTGCCTACATAGCAAATGCGCAGAGACAACGTAGTTTACACAAATGACAAAGACTAATTGATATGACTGACTATGACAAGGGATGACAGTGTTTTTACATTCATTGAGTAGTCTGATGTTTTGATTGTGGTTTTATTCAGGACATTTTATAATGCTTAGGTCTTTCTTTAGGAAATTTTATGATGTTTTTGGTCTTTTTTCAAGACTTTTTGCGATGTTTTTGTCTTTTTTCATGACTTTTTGCGATGTTTTTGTCTTTTTTTAGGATTTTTTGTGATGTTTTTGTCTTTTTTCAGGACTTTTTGCGATGTTTTTGTCTTTTCTCAGGACTTTTTTGCTAATTTCCAAGATCATGTGCGACATCCACTATAGTTTCATGATAAATATTTTACCCCCAGTCAGGTCCAAGACTTAGCCATTTTTAAGGAACATGGACAGGATGCTGCTGGTCTACTAGATGGACAGTCATCAGGACTTGATGTCAATCATTTATCCACTATGATAGGTAGGGTAGAATGTGGTGGAAATTTGCATAATAATGGTGATAATACCTTTCATCCTAAGCCAAGGCAGACAAAGTGACAGTAGATGGCAGAGCAATGATTGACTACACATGGCACCTGTTTGCCAGGTTTTCACCATGGTACTTGTCCAAAGCACCTATTTGCCAGGTTTTCACTATTGAACGAATCATTTTTCTCTTTACTATTTTCTTGACTTTTTTTTATTTTTTATTTTGGTGTCACCAAGATGCCTATTTGCTAGGTTTTCATCAAGGCAACAATTTTTTTATCATTTTTCAATTTTTTTTGTATTTTGCGGTTTTCAACTGAATCCTCTGATGCTATGCGTAGAACCTTCAAAGATGTAAACTATTAATGGGTTCTATCAGTTGTTCTCCATCTTGTGTGGCCAGCTGATAAGCTCCAGAACTAAAAGAAGATATGATAATGTAGGGACCCAACCAGTTTGGTTCAAATTTTCCCAGTTTTTCTCTGTCAGCTTGGTTCTTGGGGTTCTGCATGAGAACTAGGTCACCAATGTTAAACCGTCTGACCATAACCTTCTTATTGTAGCTACGATAAAGACGGTTTTGATATGCTTGGAGATGGTTCAGTGAATTTTTCCTTCTTTCTTCCAACATTTCTAGCTCGTGCAAGCGTGATTGTCGATAATCCTCTTCATTAGTTAGACCTTTCAGGGAGACTCGCAATGAAGGAATTTTGACCTCAATGGGCAAGATGGCCTCCACACCAAAGACTAGGGAAAATGGAGTGGCTCCTGTAGGCGTACGAATGCTAGTTCGGTAAGCCCACAAAGCAGGGTTGAGTTGTATGTGCCAGTCACGGCCAACATCATTGACAGTCTTTTTGAGGATTTTGCTAATGGTTTTATTAGACGCCTTAGCTTGATCATTTCCTTGTGGGTAATAGGAAGATGAAAAATGGTGTTGAATGTGAAATCGCTCACATAACTCCTGAACGTCTTGATTTTTAAATGGACGTCTGTTGTCAGTGATGATGGATTGCAGAAGGCTATACCAACAAATGATGTAGTTAAGGATGAACTTTGATATTTGTTTGCCGGTAATATATGTCAATGGGATGGCTTCAATCCACTTCATAAAATACTCAGTGGTGGTGATAATGAATTTGTGGCCATTGGAGGAGGTTGGATGAATTTTGCCCACAAGGTCAAGTCCCCATTGAGCTAAGGGCCAAGGAGAAGTGATCAGTTGAAGTTCCTGTGCTGGAGCATGGATCAAATCGCTGTGAATCTAAATTTGTGACAAGTCCTCACATATTCAATTGCATCCTTTTCAATTGTTGGCCAATAATACCCAAGTCTTGTTACTTTCTTAGCTAGAGTAGGACCACTCGAATGAGATCCACATATACCATCGTGCACTTTGCGTAAGGTCATACCTGCTTTGTTAGTGTTGAGACATCTAAGGAGGGTGTTGTCAAAACTACGGTGGTACAGGGTGTCACTGACGATGGCATACTTTGCAGATTTTTAGATGAAGGACTTCCTTTGGTTATTGGATAGGTTTAGTGGAAGGGTCTGAGATTTTAGGTAGTCATAAATGTCCTGATACTAGGGAGAGTTGGGACCAACAAGTTCGCAAACCATTTCTGATTCTAGGATATCATATGCTGATATTAAAAGCTATTCTATTCAGAACTCAAATTGTGACACATTTTGAGGGATGTCCAAGAGAGAACCAATAGTAGCCATTGCATCAGCTACCTTATTCTATATCCTGGGATTTGTTCAAAAGAAATCAATTGGAAGTATGTCAGGAAACTATCCACCATCCTCTTGTAGGGAAGCAAATTCTCATCCTTTGTTTCATAGTCATCATTCACTTGGTTGATAACAAGCTGAGAATCCCCGAATACAAGCAATGTTTCAATTTTCCATTTAATTGCCATTTTGAGACCTGTGACTAGTGCTTCATATTCAGCAATGTTATTTGTACAAGGGAAAGCGATCCAGAATGCCTTAGGAATTGAATCCCCTTGTGGTGTGATAAACAAGATTCTAGTGCCTGAACCATGACCAGTATGAGACCCATCAAAATATAGCTTCCATGGTACCACCGGTTCCGCATGAAAAATGGACTCATCAGGAAAATTAGTTACTAGTGGATGAGTGACTTGAATCGGTGCATCTGCCAGTTAATCTGCTATTACCTATCCTTTTATTTCCTTACGCTCGACATATTGTATGTCATACTCGCTTAGTATCATGACCCATTTTTCCAAGCAGCCTGTTAATGCCGCCCGACTTAAGAGATACTTCAGTGGATCGATCTTGGCAACCAACTGTGTCTGGTGACTGAGCATATAGTGTCTTAATTTTTGGGATGCAAAGACAACAACAAGGCATGCACGTTCAATGTTTGTATAGTTCAACTCATACCCTATCAGTGTACGACTGATGTAATAGATGGCTCGTTCTTTTCCTTCATGATCATTTTGTGCCAATAATGCCCCCAGTGCTGAACTAGTAGTCGAGATGTATAGGATCAATGGCTTTCCATGAATTGGAGGCATGAGGACTAGTGTTGACAGTAGGTAATCTTTGATTTTCTGAAAGGCTTCTTGACATTTGTCTATCCATACAAAGGGAATAACCTTGCGCAACAGATAGTGGAATGGGTGACACTTATCTGCCAATTGGGCTATGAAACACCAAATAGATTGTAACCTGCTTTGTAGAGTTCTTAGCTCACTAATTCCTTTGGGTGGAGGCATGTCTATGATGGCTTTGACCTTTGCTAGATCAAACTTTATGCCTCTTCAGGAAACTATGTATCCCAAGAGTTTTCCTGATGTGACCTTGAAAACACACTTCTTTGGATTTAGCCAGACTTTGTACTCTTCAAGTCTCTTGAAAATTGTGTCGAGTACCTTCAGATGATCTTTCCTGGTTGTTGATTTGGCCACTAAGTCATCTACATAATCTTCCATTATTTTGTGCATCATGTCATGGAAGATTGTGGTCATAGCCCTTTGGTATGTGGCACCTGCATTTTTTAGACCGAATGGCATGACATTCCAACAATATGTACCCCATGGGAAAGTAAATGCTATTTTGTGTTGGTCTTCAGGAGCAATGTGAATTTGATTATAGCCAGAGAAACCATCCATGAGGGATAGCATCTCATATCCTACGGTAAGATCAACTATGATGTCAATGTTTGGCAAAGGAAAGTCATCCTTTGGGCAAGCTTTATTTAGGTCTCAAAAGTTTGTACATACGCGGATCAACCCATTTGGCTTTGTCATCGGCACCAAGTTAGAAATCCATTCAGCGTAATCAATAGACCATATGAATCTGGCATCCAATAATTTCTTTAACTCGGCCTTGACCAATAGAGCAACTTGAGGGTGCATTTTGTGCAACTTCTGCTTGACTGGTTTAGCATTAGGTAATAGCGGGAGATGGTGCAGAACTAGTTCTGGGTCCAATCCTGGCATGTCAGTATAGGACCATGAGAAGTTGATTTTTTTCTCTACAAAGAATTTATGAAATTCTGATCTCTCATCTTCAGTTAATGATGCAGCGAAAAGGACCATCTTGGGATCTTCTATATTTGATATGTTATCTTCTATTGTGTCTTTAATAAGCATAGCCGATTCCTCCTGTTGCACAGGGAGAAAGTCTAGTCCTCCATCTTTGGGTGCCTCATAGAGGTTTTCACTCATAGATACATCCTTTATTTTTACTATTTTATCGTTAAGAGGTGCCTTTCGGTTTTCACCTAGAGATGTTTCACTTTTTGTTTTATTCTTATTTTTACTTTTGCGACTAAAGGACGAAGTAGTCTCGCCGAAGTATGTCGTGCAGTCTAAATCAATGGCAAAGCTTGATTTGTGGTCCCCACTGGGTATGCCTTCTCGTAATCCCATAAATTTAGCAATTGCCTCATCATTCTGAAATGTATCTAGCACTGGCAGTCCTTGTTGGTCCCAATTGACTAGCTTAGGGTAAACTAAGGAAATGCCATCGTCAATGTTGGTGAATTGGGGTGAGGATGTGGACAACATGCAAACGTATTCAGTGATGTTATAGATGAGATTATCTTCATCCAACTCAACATCAGACTCCATCCAATATTCTCCTTCACTAGTGTCATATTCGTTGTCAAAATAAGTGGTGAAGGTTTTAGAGCCCTGATTGCCAGTGTTGTCTAATACTTTAGATGGAATGGACTGAGGGGGTTTAGATGATGGGTGTTGTACGTCATGGGAAGTGGCAATGGGACTTTGACTATTTGGTTCCTGTTCAATTTTGAATGTTTCCTAAAACCGTTGTTTAGAGGTCAGTTCCCCTGGTTCGACAAACAAATCATCAAGACAACAATCACTTAGGGATCGTTCTGAGCCAAATTCCCACTCTTGGGAGTCAGTTTCGGTGAGGGTTTCCCTAGTATTCTCAAAACTATCCAAAGCATGTACTCGCTCACTTGAAAGTCCATAGGTATGTCGATCATTGTTGTCGGGTGATCCAAACCCTAATCCAAGATATTTCAGAATTTGAAAAGTTTTTATGGGTTCCCTTCGGCCAGTTTTATTTCTTCCTAGGCCACTAGTACCATCGTATCCTTTAGCCTTCATGATGTCAAAACCCTTGCTATAATTTTGAACCGGTAATGGGGGTAGTGTAACAGTATCCTTATAGATCCATCCTATAATGTCAGTAAGGTCTTCCTTACTCATGTCTCCCCACTTGCTGAAAACTATTTTCGGTGGAACTTTGAAAGTTTCCTGAGGTTCCATTCTGAAACATGGTCGACCATAGTCCTTTGGAGACCTTGGCATTGTTGTTATGTTGTATGCTATGTGCAGTTTAAATTCTCCGTAGCCAAGGTCCTGGATTTTGATAGTGGATTCAGTCTTAGGGCTAGTGGAAGGTGGTGGTATGGCGGAAGAAATGGATGGAGCGGATGTGGAAGATGGCATGATTGTGGATGGGTCGACGTATTTGGATGACGAGGAGCCATGTGCTTCTCGGTTAATAGGCACTCAGTTTTTCAAAAATGCCCCTTAGGTTTGTATAATATTGGAAAGGGTCAGGGTCTCCATATATGGTTATTTCCGTGCCATCAAATGGAAACTTTAGACATTGGTGGTATGTGGACGGAATGGTTTTTAAGGCATGAATCCATGGACGGCCTAGTAAGATGTTATATGGTAGTTCCAAATCCAAGACCTGACAGGTTGTGGCCACAATGACTGGTCCCACTCTGATTGGGAGAGAGATAGCACCCCATGAAGAGCATTCCTCGTCATCATATGCTTTGATCACTATGCTCTTCGTTGGGTCTATGCACGCATCAGAGAACCCTAGAGCCTTAACCAGTTTGAGGGAGCATATATTCAATCCTGCTCCACTGTCTACTAAAACCCATCTAACTTTGTGCTTGTGGACAAAATTTTCTGTGTAATGCGTCATTGTGGTTGGTTTTAGGTGATGAGTAATCTTGGTTTGAGAAGGTGACGTGGTGAGGCATAGTGAGATATCCCACTATGGTTTTAAATTGATTGCAATCGATGTCCTTGGGGACAGATGACTCAAGCAAGGTTTTATACAGGATTTCTTTGCGTGTAGGAGATATGCGAAGCAGTTCGAGTATAGAGATTTGCGTGGGAGTCTTTCCTAGTTGGTCAATGAGGTTGAATTGACCTTTGGGTTTCCACTTCTTTGTGGCCGGGATAGGTTCTGGATTTTTAGCAGATGTGCCAGGTATGGTTATTTTGGGTTGTCTAGTGGGAGGTGGACTAGCTATGGTAACCTTGCCACTACGAGTAGTAGTGTTACATTAGGGTGCTCTCCTGACCGTAATGGTATTGACATATTCATTATCAGTTCAGACATTGTTTATAATAGGTCCACCATAATAGTCATACTTGACTCGGGTGAAGTTAACTTGATTATTGTGCATCTGTGGTCTTGACATGGAAGCATTATGAGAACCATGGTCCTGCAGTGGATTCTTATGGATAGTATGATCTGAATTGGAGGCAAATTGAGATCCACCTACTTCAATGACGTGAATTTCGATAAGATCTTGTATTAGGTTTTTCAATTGTCGACAGTTAGAGGTTGTATGTCCTTTTCCTTGATGGTATTCACAAAATGCATTATCATTCCACCATGCTGGTTTGAATTGTCCTGGGTCATACGGTTTTGGTTCTTGGAGTGTAATGACCCCATTCTAGAGACATTTCTTAAGGACTTCTTCAATGGGTTCACCCAAAGCAGTGTATGTGCGACCTTTAGAAAATTGTCTTGTTTGACGGTACTGTCCCTGATTATTTTGACTGTTCTGATTGTTGAAAGGGACATTAGGAGGGGGTTTCCATGTCGTTGTTGGTTGGTGTTGTTGTTGAACCCCTTTTAGGGCTAGTCTGGAACCCATAATGTTTGTAGTCTTGGCGTCAACAACATCGTCATTTGTAACGTGTTTATTTTTTACCCAGTATTTATTCTTGTTGGCGGTTGGATTGAAATTTGTGTTTTTGGAACCATATCATAATTCTCCCTTTGCGATAAGGGATTTCTCAATCTGGACCCCTTTTTTGACTAAATCTATGAAGTTTGTGCAACAATGTATTTGCAATGCATATTTTAGGGGCCCCAGAAGTTTTTGGACAAACATGTCGACTTTCTCCCTTTCGGGGATGTCAATGTGACATCAACTAGCAAGGCTTCTCCATTTTTGAAAAAATGGGATAAATGTCTCTCCAGCATCCTCTTGCGTGAGAATGCACAAGCTAGTGATGGAGGTGTCCATGTCAATGTTGTACGTGTAGTTTTTGATGAATATTTGTTTAAGCTCATCCCATGTCTGGATATCCTTTTGTGTGGAAAACCATTCAAGGGCTTGACCCACTAGACTTTTAGAAAAAATTCTCATCAAGTATGTTTGTTCATAGGCGATGTCCATACAATTGGTTGCGAATTCGCGAACATGTTCAATGGGGTTTGTCTTGCCTCTATATTTTGTGAAATTTGGTGACACATATCTTGGAGGAAATGGAGGCATGTATATGCTCATGTCGAATGGGTATACATTTAGGTCATATGATATTTCTGATTTCTTACTTGAAATGTATATGTTTTGAATAGTTTTTTCTACCCCCATCAGTCTTGTTTGGAGGGAATCCATAACAGGATCATTTTTGTTTCTGTACGTTGTATTGCTTGGTACACCATAGGGTCCCATTTGTTGTGCGTGAATATTGGTGTATTGTGGCAGTATGGATTGTTGTGGTATATAGGACGTTTGCGGATTGCCGTGTTGTTGATATTGAAGGTTATGATTGGGTGCATGTTGGTGAGTATGAACGCTAGATGAGTAGGTTGGGATGTGTCCCCCAACCATGTGTGTCATTATTTGGGGAATGTGATGACCATGAAGGTTATGATGCGTTAATGGTGCCATGGATTGTGTTACTTGGCCACCTTGTGCGAATTGTTGGGTTTGCACAAGGGGAATGTTTGTATTTGTACCTTGGGAGGAAATGACATGTGAGTGTGTTGTGTTAATGTTTGGTTGTTGTCCTTGGATGAAAATGTGTCCCTTGCCCCCTCCCAAAGGATTTTGTGAAATACCACTGAGCGAATATGTCAAAGGTGTACTCATGGTAGTAGATGGAGTTATCAAGGGGGGGCTATTATGACTTGATGATGCCCCCATGGCATTTATCATAGTGGTGAAGAGAGGGTTGGAGTAATTTTCCCATATTGTTGAGGAGCCAAGGTTGGTTCCAACCAATTGGGATAATGTCGTGGATGTTGTGGGCATTGTGGATGATTGTGATCCTCCAATAGATGTAGTATTTATTGTGTTGGAGGTGTTTGGGATGTTGGAGGTAGCATGTATTGTCGTTGTGGTGTCAAAGAAAGTATTGCTTGTAGTGTTTGGAGGTTGACCACTATGTGACATGTTATGTGCGTTGTTGTTATTAGGGTCAGAAGGTGTCACATTTATCATGTTAATGTCAAATCCTTGAGGTAGTTTGGCTCCTTCACTCAAGAGTATAGCCAAGTATATGTCTCTGTCATAACAGACCATTGTTTCAACGAATTGAGAGGCCTCTGGATCTTGTGCTATTGCCTCTAAGTTCTCCTCAAGTATTTGACCATATTCATCTTTTTGCAAGAATTGGTCAAATGGACTGTTTGATGAGTGTGGTGTCATCGTTAAAGGTTGATTGTGTTTTTTTCCAAATGGATCGTCAAAGGTCCAATTTGGGTCATACGTTGGATTGTTGACAATGGACGTGGGGTCTTGCCTAGAGTTTTCCATTTTTCTTTGTTGTTTTTGAAGTCTGGTTTCCACAATAAATGAGATTGCTCAAATAAAAAGGAATGACAACTAAATGTAGTGATGACGCTATGCAAGGTCTAAATTCCAAATGACGACTAGGATGGCTAATTTTTTTTGGATTTTTGTGAATAGGATATGCAATGTGAAAACCTAAAATGCAATTTAAGACAAGGGTATCTAAGCACTTCTAAGCTCAAACTTTGTTTTTGATTTTGGTTACTAGAGGACTTTGTTGAAAATGACAAGGTGACAAGGTCAAAATGACTAGTGAATTTTCCTAACTAGACTTTTGAGTTGGAAAATCCATAAAAGAGGACAATGACTAAAAAGGGGTTGATAACTTAGTCCAAAAGAGCCTAGTTTCAAAAAAAATGATGTTGCAAATTGTGCTGAGGTTTACCTGATCCTAAAGATGCAAAAATGTGAACCTAGGGACAACCTAATGTCGAATGTATGCAACTAAAAAAAAGTGAAGGATGAAACCTATGGTGATGAATGCAACTAATGGTCAAGACTTTGAGCAATTTCAAGTTTGGTTCCTGACAGAATATTCTTGGAAACAAAGTTTGGCAAATGACTGAGAAGATTAAGACTTCGGCTTTGACTTTGTATGAAGTTTTAAACAGTGACAGGAAAATGCGTCATTTGAGGTGTTAGTTGCATCAAGGTTTTGCGAATGTGGCTCAAGTTCAGCAAATGCGACTCAGAAACAGACAAATGCGACTCAATTACAGTTAGTTGCATCTTGGTTTTGCATATGCGGGTTTGTAGTGTTTAGATGCATCGCGACGCATTCAGATGCGGCGTTTTAAATGTCAACTGTGGTTTAACAGAGCGATTATGGTGCAGAAAATTAATTGCGATTCAACAGATGCGACACAATTTTGTTTCAAATTGATTTTCTTGTCATTTTGATTGCAAGTTTGATCGATTTGATATTAAGCATTTTGTTTGGAGCTATAAATGTGATAATTCTAGAAAGCACTTGACAAGCACAGTGTTTTTAAAAGTAACCAAACACACATCAAATAAGCACAATCCTAGGTTAGGCCATGACAATATTCACTAGATTCCACGCGGGTTTCCCCAACTGCATATCTGTAGCGTGTGAATTTCAAAGCTTGGCTGCACGGGCTCCCCCTTACAGTGCACTCTCTTCTCAGGCCAACCAAGCTTCCAACCCCCATGAAACTCCCATGGCGAGCTGATCACCTCTACTACAAACTGCGAAAGTGTGGATGCCTTCACACTGACTGGTGCTGTGCTAGCAAATAGAAGGATTTTGGATTACTACACAAGAGTTTTTAGTTAGGGACCCCCGTTCGAGTGGCCATACATGGGGCAAGAGATTAATCACCATTAAGGTGACACTCCAGCCTGAAGAGGTTAATCTCAATAGGGTTTAAGGGAGTACAACTTGGTTCGTATGACACATCCGCACAAGCAACCTTAGGTTTTCCCTTAAGGTTTACATTTATATACCGGTCGGGGGTAGCTTGGCTTTAGCTCCATTGCCAGTTTGAGTCATGTTGGGGTGATGAAATCCCCAGGTAGGCCAAATTTCTAGAGTTGGTAACCATGTCTCTTACACCCAAGATCGCTTGAAAGCATGAGGGGAGAGGATACTCCGATATACCAAGTCAGGGTAATAACAGATAAAAATAGGTTTGGTTTTCTGATCACAGGATTTTCACCAAGTGAGAGCATACTCATCTACCATTTTGCAAGCACAATCAAACAGAAACAAAGATGCATCCATTTTAAAAGCACTAAAATGAAGTGTTTTCTACACTAGAAATTGCAAACACGTTGTTTGAAAAATGAGTCTTTGACAAGCGTAGCTGCAAAACCACAAGTTAGCAGTTTTATCCACCAGTCTTGGACCCACAAAACGTAACCGCCACACGCTGCGAAAGATGATTAGTAACATGATATCCCCTACTGGGCAGAATGAAGAAAATAAACCAGAATGCTAAAAGAAAACATAAAGAACATAAAAACCTTAAAAATCTGAATGCAAATGAGAAGAACACTTTACCAGGCGAATGCGTCACTTGGTTCATCAAATGCGGCTCTATATTTCAACTGCGGCTTTCTGGACTACGATTGCAGCTTGACAGAGCGATTGCGGCTTTCCTATTCTTGAATGCGTCGCGACGCATCAAATGCGTAGCGATGCATCAAATACGTCACAATTTTTTTTAAAAATGGTTTCATCGCTCTGTACTTATACCTTCAAAAACAACAGAAAACAAAAAACCGTATGGAAATAATAGCAAATAACAGTCATGTTCACGTTGGGTTCACCAATTGTATCTATGAAAATTTAGATGGGTTAGCTTATTAAATAATAAACATCAAAATCCAATGAAATAACAAAGCACAAAGGAAATATAATGAAAATAAAAGGAGTAATACTACCAGAAATCTTCATCTTCCATGGCTCACCTTTGTTACACCTTCTAGTTTGTAGCAAGTCAATGAGGCCCTCAGATTTCAAATTGAGCAACCTATAATAATGCCAAAGCCATATGCAAATGTTGAAGGATTTGATAAAATTATGCCTATGTCTATGACAATATGATAAATGAAAATAATGACTACCAATGCTAAAATGACTATAATGCCTATATTAAAAATGACGGGGGTCCCGAAATTATGAGCAAAATTGTCTTTTATAGAAAACACAATTTTGAGTGGACGAATGAGATTAAATCCCAAGAAAGACCTAGAATGAGAGGTCCAGATTAAACCTAAGAATCCCTAATTAGGGTTAGTGAAAATTCATCAATCAAACGGTCAAGATAAAACCTCAAAAAAATGGATCGACGGTGGAGAATAAATGAGGTAAATTAATTAGAAAATAAAGATTTTTGAAAATCCAGAAGATAAAGATTGTCTGATTTGCAAGATTCGAAAAATCAAGAAGATAATATTTGAACTGAAGATCAGATTTGGAAAATCAAGAATCTGCCCGATTACTTGATTTTTGGAAGATTAGTTACTATTTTGAATTAAATTAATTCAAATTATGGATTTTATGAGACAATAAATAATCTTTTTCAGATTATTTACCAAAATGGACTGTCAGTTAATATTGTGATGACATTTTAAATAATTGATTTATTTAAAATGAGAGGAATATTAAATTGGCAATTAAATAATTAAATTAAATTATTTAATTTAGAAGATAAGATTAATTAATTAAATAAATTAATCAATTTATTTAATTAAGACAATTAGTGACATATTAAATAAATAAATAAAACTTATTTATTTAATAATCAGAAAGAAATATATGACAAAGGGTAATTAAATAAAGTTACTATTTTGAATTAAATTAATTCAAATTATGGATTTTATGAGACAATAAATAATCTTTTGATTATTTACCAAAATGGAATTAAGATTGTGATGACATTTTAAATAATTGATTTATTTAAAATGAGAGGAATATTAAATTGGCAATTAAATAATTAAATTAAATTATTTAATTTAGAAGATAAGATTAATTAATTAAATAAATTAATCAATTTATTTAATTAAGACAATTAGTGACATATTAAATAAATAAATAAAAATTATTTATTTAATAATCAGGAAGAAATATATGACAAAGGGTAATTAAATAAATTAAGAAATTTATTTAATTAAGGGAAGACTTAGACAATTAATGATGTATTTATTAAATAAGTAAAATTTATTTATTTAATAATCATGAAGAATACAAAGACATGAATAAAATAAATAATTATGAATTATTTAATCAATAGTTGAATGTGGACCAAGGACATAATTAAATGTCATAATTATGCTAGGATGAAAGTGGTAAAAATGAAGCTTGCAGGCCTAGGTAATTTTTAGGTGTCTACACTCTTGTTCCATATTATCTACCCTAGGAGGAGAGCTTGTAAGATGTTCATCACATTCCATGGTTAGATATTGTAAAGTAGCTTCATCACTAGTAGGGGAGGTATCAAGAGAAGGACAACTATGAGTTTTATGTGTGCCAATGATTGGATCCTCTTTGTCAAATAGGCCCTTCCAAATGTTAGGAACATTAGGAAGGAAATAAAGAATAGTAGAATTCTCAATCATTGGTGTATCCTCCTCACAAATGTATTTTTCATGATTGTTCATGATTGTGTCCTTATTCACTAAAGCATTTTCACAAAGAGGAGAGGTGTTAGGAGATGAATGGAGACTAAGTAAAGTATTGGAAATGAATTCATCTTCTATTGTTATACTATCTTCCTAAGGAGAATGAGGAGAAGGACAAACAAGACCTTCATGATTCTCAGTTCGAGTGTACCTTCTTTCATGAAGATACCTTTATCACTTAAAGGAGAGGTATCAAGAGAAGTACAATTATGATCATCATAGTTATCCATGTTTATATTCTTTCCTATCACATCATTCTCAAAAATAGGAGAGATAGGAGGGGGTGTAAGCTTAAGGAAAGTATTACCATTGTCACTCTCTTGCACTAAGAGACTCTCATAACTAGGGAATGCATTAAATGAATGACCAACATACTTATAAACTAAATTTTCTTTGCAAATTTAGAGAAGATAGAGACTAACATTTGCAAACTTGAAATGCAATGTAAGGATGTAAAATGAAATGCAATTTTCAGTTTTCAAGCAAGATATTTTTTTGGTTACACAATGCAATGATCTGAAAATGAAATGTTGTGAATGCAAAATTGAAATTAAGCAATACATGAAATGAGCCAAATTAAGCTAGATTTAGTGAAATGTATGTCACAAAAAATTAGCCAACTTATACAAATAGCTAATGGCAGCAAAAAAAAAAGCTTTAAAATAGGGTTTTTAGTTCTGTAAAAGGTAGTTTTAGGGGCATAAAGGGACTAAGTCGCCCAAAGTGGCAAATGAGTCCCAGTGGGGAATTATTTTTAGAATTTTTTAGAATTTTTTAATTGATTTTGATGTTTTATGTGTTCTATGCTATAGACCTAAGATTCCAATGCAAAATTTCAAAAAAAATCAATGATTTAAGATGCACAAATGCAACCTATATGCACTTTCACTAATGCAAAATTTGAAACCCTAAAATATAAGCTAATTATACGATGATGAAGGGCTCCAAAATAAGAAAAGAAAGTATTCTAAAGGAGGGTTCACCAAAATTTGGACAAAGATTTTGGCACCACAAGATTCTCTAACACTTCTAGGGTTTTCCACCTAAAAGAAGAGAGGTAGGCCAAAATGGGAAATATCCCCACTCAAAACTAATGCAAGTATGAATGAAATATGCCTGAATGTGATGTCCTAAATGTAGAAAAATGATAAAATAGATCTATTATTGCATGAAAACTAAAGAAATGCAAGATGTTTGAAAACACATTGTGCTATTAAAAAAGACCTAAAAAATACAAACAAACAATAACATAAATGAATGAAACTGAAGAGGTGCACCTGGGAATATGTTACAGACTGGAATGGAGACTGGAAATGCTATTGATTCTAAAATTTTGACCTACTAGGACACTTATGCCATTCGGGGTGACTTAGTCCCAGATTTGGAAAACTACACCAGAGCCCGTTTCAGCCAAATGGGTATCCAAATCTACAAAAATTTTGAAAAATAGGTACAATGGGACTAAGTCACCACTTTTGGTGACTTAGCCCACTTTGGATTTTCTAAAAATATGAAAGTGGAAACATAAGCTCTCGGTCTACACTTTCTACTCCTCTAAGTGTCTGGTTCTGAAACTCTAATTTTTGAGGCTGTAGTGACTTTTTATGGATATTTTGACCTAGCCAACAAGGAGATTTCTTCAAAAAATTTGCAACAACCTATTCTTCAATGATCTCCAAGCCTTTAAGATACCTAAATCTACAAACACACAATGAGAGAGAGAAAAATGTTGAAGGTTAGGGCATGGGGGTTTGCCTTGGTCAAACCCCTTTTAGGTAATTAAACCAAATGAAGAAATAAGATGAAGCATGAACATGAAATGAAGGGATTAAAAAATTTCCATGATGATAGATCTTTAATTTTTGTAGCAATGGATGAAGAATCAACCCTTGAATTCCTTAGAAAGCTATCTTGATGACTTAGAATGCTAAAACCCTAGCTTGCTTGACTTGAGAACATGATGAATGATGAATGAATAATGAAAGTGATTATGAATTATGGTTTAGAAGCTTGTATTTATAGGGAATGCACCTAATTTTCATATTAATTTAATCCCCAAGGTTGACATGAAGGAAAATTAAACTTAAAATCCAATTTTCTCACTTAAACCTCAAAAATAGCCCAAATCGAACTAAGTCGCCAAGCTGGGTGACTTAGTCCCACCTGAATGGGACTATTTTTTCCAGATGGGTGACTTGGTCCCAGAGGGGCTCTTTTGCTAGCTAATTGTTGGGGAATGAAGAATTTTAGTTTTTATGTTGTTCTAGTTGGGTCTTTGATCAAATTATGCCTCAAGATGCTTAATATGGGGCCATAGGGGCCTATTAATGATGATGTAAAAGGTAATTAGGGCTAGGGACACAAAGTTTAATGTGAAAGCGTGATTAAATACACTTTACAATATTAAAATGAGGTCCACATAGCCTAGAGAGGTACAACATCCAATGTGAATGTATAAGACACATTACAACACTAGATTAGAATTAGGTTTAATTTACAAGCCTTCTAGATTAGTGTGAGAATACATTTTATAATATTGAATTAGGGGAAAGATAGGTCCATTAGACTTAGATGCTTAATAAAAGTCTAGAAAAGCGTGAAAGTCATTTACAACACTTTACAACACCTTTATAAGACATGCATTTTATTCATTTTTCTAGGGTCCAAGACCTAATGTGGACATGTAAAACACCTCACATCATTAATTCAAGGAAAAATTAAGCCAAAATCACAAGGAGGGCATAAACAAGAAGAAAAAGTAGAAGGGTTATTTTTTCCGTGTCCAAATGAACTATGATAGATATAAAAAAATACAAAGATATTAACCTTCAACAACAATTATAAACTACCAAATATGATGCACAACTAAAATTGAAGCCTTCCAATACAAATAAACCTTCTCAAAATTATAGTATGTCCAAGTTATCAAGTAAATGGCTCAAATTGCAAAAACTCAATAGAATATACTTGGAGTAGAATCTAAAATAGTAGATTGATAAAATGAGAGAACTCTGAATCACCCTCACAATGCCATTGGAATGTCAAAAATCAGAAAACTTGGTGAAAAGATATGAGCTCGGGAGTCCAAAATAGAATCTTCACTTCAAGCTGCAAAAGAGTATTCCAAGAGTAAAATTTGATAATAATACTTACACCATCAGAAAGTTCTCGAAACCAACTTTCCAATGATATCTCATTTTAAAAAAATTGATACCTGAGACAAAAGTTATGATGATTTAAGAAAACTGCCTAATTAAGAAATGAGGGGGCTTCTGTGATGGTCTTTTAGTCATCAAATTTAAGAGTCGCCAATTTTTTTTTGAAAAATCACCAAAAAATAAATTTACTTCAAAAAATGAAGTATTTTATATGAAAATGGTGGGTTTTGGGCCTTCCATACACAATGGAAGGGTCAGATCTGACCTAATCTGTTCTAGAAATTATCTACCTTCTAGATGATATCAATTAGCTCGAAATGCAAAACCCTCCAATCTGTAATAAAAATCTCCTCAACTCAACTTTCCAATTTGAGATGAACTTTACATGGCCTATGCTTTGATACCATGTTGGAAATATGAATGAACAATAACCTAAATGAGGTTGCACATGCTTCAAAGGATCAAACAAAGAAATACACCATCCACATGAATAAGAAAGTGTTGCAACATGAGCAAGAAGAAAATTTGATCAAATGATGATCTATGATGAATTGATCTAGAATCTCTAGAATATGATGAGATATGTGAGATATCATGAGATGATTTACAAATGTATAGGCACCTTGTTTATATAGGTAAGGTGAGAGGAGGTAGGATAACTACCTTGGGTGCAAATATTAAATTCCTAATATATAATTTTAAATGCATAAGTGAAATATTAAATGCCTAGATAACTATAAGCTAATTAATGAGAGATGGTCCCATTATAACTAGTTTCTAGAAATTACACCTAGGAAACTTAACTCCTAAGTAAAATTATAATAATTTGAATAGGTCCTCACTAAGAACTAGTTAGGAAATAACCCCATTCACACTAACAAAAATATGATCTCTTGTCAGGATTGTAGGGCTACATTTCTTTGCCACTTATTAGGCTTTTGTTTTTAGGTTGTGGAGAGTGCTTTATTCTTGTGTGCTTGCCTTCTCCTATAAAATGGAATTTTCGAGCCTCTCCTTAGTCTCAAATATTTCTTATAGAAGTTTTGTTATTTGTATTAGTTGTAATAGATTTCAAGATAAAATTCTAAACTGGTCATTCAACCTTAGCATATTTTGTATTTCTTTCTCATATCAAATAATAGAAGGAAGGAATGCATTAGATTGTTCTCAATTAACCTTTATCTTACATTTTATTCTCTATTTGCACATATTAATGCTCTATGTCATTTCCATCTTTTGAATGTAGTATTGATGATTGATTCTTGTTAGTTCTATATTTTGTGTTTTCTAACCCAAATTTATAGTGAATTGGATCATGTTCTTAAACTCTTTCATTCCCTATTTAAAGTTGTGTTAGATCTTGCATTATTCTATTGGGGAAAAATGATTCTATAAGGGTTTGAAGCATTACATTTAATTTTGAGAATACAATTTTCTATTAAATCCTGATGGGAACTTGTGACAAAAGGATCTAAATGATTTCTTTGTGGTTGTATAAGCCTTAGTTGTTTGTTCTCCTTTCAACAATGAAGGGTATATGATATCAAGCATTTATTCTATCAGAATTGAGAAGCCATTAGGGTTTTTGAAATGTTTTAAAATCTTTTAGCGCATCAACATAGTTAGTCTTATTTTTTGCATTTCTTTCTCCATTTTCCCAAAATGAAAGGAAGAGTTGACTTCTTTAAAAACATCGAAGGTCATTTAGTAGAGCACAATTGGTCGGGCACATCTACTGAATTTCCCATAAGGTTGTTCAGAGAGGCACAAGCTTTTATGATCAACGGTTATTTTTTTTGCACACCTAGTGTGACACGAAGATCCTACATAGCATCACTTTCCTAGCCTTAAAGAGGCATTTGAATAAGATATTAGAAGCCATTACTGACTGAAATAGTAGAATCATGCCTAGGATCCAAAGAAGGGAATCTTCTAAAGGTAACTTCCAATACTCTCAGCTATCATCTTTTTCTCCTTGAAGGAGACACACTACAAGTTATGTATTGCCTATTAGGATAAATAGAGTCAGAAGTACAATCCCTCAATCTAGTTGGTAGATCTTTTCATATTAGAATACGTATTTTTCATGTCCATAGAGGTTTTTTCTCCATGGCTCTCTAGCCCCTAATAAATTTTGTGACATGGGATAGTTGTAGCCCACTTGGTCCTCCTACCCCTCTAGATGTGTGTCCTACTATCCTTGTTAATGCTCTAAAGGCAGTTCAAAATTTTACCAAAGAGGAATTCAAGACACCATCAAAGCATCTCCAAGTTGTGGCAGATTGATGAGGGTGCAACCTGAGACTTAGAAATAACCCAAAAACATGAGAATAATTTATTATTCAAAAATGGAGCTTCTTACATGCAAAGGATCTCAAATCCCCAAGTTCTACAACACATGCAAGTTACAAAAAGATACAGAATAACCCTTTTGCAATATGCGAGCTTGTCCCCCAAAAAGTTACCCAAAAATTAGAAACACGCCCATAAATAGAGCTCCTCTTTAGTTTGGAGCCAAAACAACATTCACATTTTGAGTTTAGGTGGTTCGGCGCTGAAAAATTATAACTTGAAGTTCAAATTTCAAAAGAACATTTGTAATTGTATCTTCTAGAAAGTGTGCCAACTTCCCGAGGCCATAATTTTTGATCCGGGACTCTGATTCGCGAACCATTTGAATCGTTGGAAAGGTCTTGAAGTCAAGAATGTGCATAAAATTTGCTACACCGATTTCAGCAAGTTTTAGGGCCGATCCGGGAACTCTAAGTGCCTCAAATCTAACTCAGAAGATTTTCAGGTGCAAATCTGGGAAACTAAAACTACAATATCTTTCAACCCAGAAATAGAAAATAAAAACCGTAAATTGGGAATTTCATTATGATGAAAAGGGTATCCAAAAATGTAAAAACATCTAAAAATTGAGAAACTTGAAATTTAACTATTTTGGGTGATGCAAGATTGCCCTTACACCATTGGATGCTCCTGCATCAGACACCCAGGGTAATTTGAGAAGTGACCCCATCACGTCTTAGATGGTGGAGGAAAACCCAAACGGTCAACCTCTACCTTAGGCAACTAGGATGAATCTTCAACAGGCCTTCCTTTCCATTTCACCAGATATTCTTCATACTGCCTGTTCCTGGTACTCCTTCCCACATGACTATCCAGGATTTCTTCATTCTCCTCCTTTTCTAAAGTAGGTGCTAGAATCCCACACTGTTCCATCATTGGTACTTCCTTTGCGCCACCTTCATGATACTCTGTCAAATCTAAAATGTTGAACACAGGGGAAATGTTGAATCCATCTGACAACTCTACCTCATATACATTCTCTGAATCATGCCTCTTCAAAATTTTACAGGGACATAACTTCTTCATCTTCAATTTGTTATATGTTCCCATTGGAAACCTTTCTTTCCTCAAGTGGACCATCACTTCATCACCAATCTAAAACTCCTTATACCTCCTCTTCTAATGCTGCCTTAGCCTTATACTACATATTCATCTTGTTAATATGTTCTCTTACCTTCTCATGTATATCCTTGATGTGTTACGCAAAATCTTGACTTTAGCACTTATTTTCTTCTCTTGGTCCATCTTCCTTAGTGCGGAGCTATTCTGGGGCTACCTCCATACACAATCTGGAATGGTGATCTACCATGCTTTTGTTGACAGAATTATTGTAACAAAATTCTACCTAGGGTAAGATCAAGTTCCATCCCTTGGGTTTATCTCCTACCAAACATCTCAGTAGGTTACCCAGACTCCTGTTAACAATCTCTGTCTGCCCATCTGTTTGTGGATGGTGTGCAGAACTGAACTTCAACTCTGTCTTCAACTTCTTCCATAAGGTCCTCCAAAAGTACCCCACAAATTTGGTGTCATGATCTGAAACAATATTCTTTGGTAGACCATGTAGCCTCACCACCTCTTTGAAGAACAAGTCAGCAATGTGGACTGCATTATGGGTCTTCTGACATGGAATGAAATGTGCCATCTTTGAAAACCTATCAACCACCACAAAGACTGAATCATTCCCTTGTTGTGTCCTTGGCAAACCAAGAACAAAGTCCATACTTATATCCTCCCATGGCCTCTCTAGATACGGTAAGGGCTGATATAAAGCTGTATTTTGACTCACTCCTTTAGCCATCTGACATACCCTGCTTTTGTACAAACTTCTTCACATCCTGTGACAACTGAGGCCAATAATAATGCTCACTGATAATGGCAATGGTCTTATCCGACCAAAATGTCCTATCATTCCTCCACTATGCTTCTCCTTTATCAGTTCTCCCTCATGGAACTCCTCGGGATACACAATTGACTTCCCTTAAATAACATGCCATCATGGATTATGAAATCTAACCACCTTGTCCTATCCACTATAACAGGTTCCTTGCAAGCTTTCCAAGCCTCTGCAAAATCAGGATCTTCTGCATACAATGTCTTAAGTTCATTGAACCCAACCACTTCAATCTGCATCTTTGTCATCAATGTATGCCTCCTACTTAAGGCATCTGCAACCCTATTTGACTTCCCACTCCTATGTTTCAAAACAAAGGTATAACTCTGCAAAAACTCTACCCATTTCATATGCCTCTGATTTAATTTTCCCTGACTATTTAGGTACGCAAGGCCTGATGATCAGTATATAGAACAAATTCCTTCGGAAAAAAATAATGTCTCCATTTCTTTAATGCTTGAACTATTGCATAAAATTCTTGATCATATACAGAATACTTTCTCTTGGCATCATTTAACTTTTCACTGAAATAGGCAATGGGCTTACCTTCTTGGCTCAACACTACTCCAATGGCACAACCACTGCATCACAATCCACCAAACACCTTGTTGAAATATGGGAGGGCTAGAACAGTTGCTCTGTCACCTTCTGCTTCAACAGTTGAAAATTTTTGCTGCTCCACTGCTCCACTTGAATTCTTTTCTATCCCTCTCATTGTTTCAGCCGGGGTCCACAAATACTACTGAAGTTTCTAATGAACTTTCTATAAAAACTAACCAAACCATGGAAAGATCTCACCTCGGTAGCAGTTTTTGGGTAGGCCATTCCAGAATAGCCTTCACCTTCTCTGGGTCTTCTTGAGACCTTTTGCTGAGACAACAAACCCCAAGTACACTAACTCCCTCTTCACAAAACTGCACTTCTTCAGATTAATCAACAGTTTCTCTTCTCTTAACTTCTCAAAGGCTCTCCGAATATGCATAAGATACTCATCCAACGTCTTACTGAAAATCAAAATATCATCTAAATACACAATAACAAAACGTCCTAGAAATTCTTTTAGTACCTCTTTCATGAGCCGCATGAATGTGCTCGGTGCATTGGTTAGCCCAAAAGGCATGACTAACCACTCATACAGGCCCTCTTTGGTCTTGAAGGCAGTCTTCCATTCATCTCCCTCTCGAATTCGGATATGGTGATATCCACTCTTTAGATCAATCTTTGTGAAGTACCGAACTCCACTCAAACAGTCCATCAGGTCATCCATCCTTGGCAGGGGAAATCTGTACTTGATTGTTATCTTGTTTATGGCTCGAGAATCTGTACACATCATCCACTCCCCATCCTTCTTTGGTGCTAGTACTGCAGGTACTGCACATGGACTCAAACTCTCCCATATCAAACCCTTTCTCAACAACTCTTGAACTTGTCTGTTCAACTCCTCATTTTCTGCTGGAGTCATTCTATGGGCTACCTTATTTGGAAAACTGGCTCCCGGAATCAAGTCAATCTGATGACTGATCTTTCTTATTGGTGGAAAACCCTCAAGTATGTTATCAGAAACAATATCCTGAAACTCATCCAACATCCCAAAAACTTCTTTTGGAACCTTCTCACTATCCTCCTTACTCACTCTAGGAATCAATGCATAACACACACGCTCATGCTTCATACCTTCTAAAATTTTTCTTCCATCTACATAACAAATTCTAGCACTACTGCATACCTTTTCTTCGGTCTCCTTCAGGGGTTTCAACTTGTGATGAACCCCATCCTTTGTCAAGGAATAAGTGTTTGCATGGCCATCATGTATAGCTCCTATCGAACTGCCACGGCCTCCCCAACAACATGTGACATGCATCCATGGGGATGATATCACAGAGTACCTCATCATGGTAGCTCCCGATCTTGAACTTTACTAGGCACTGCTCATTGACCAAAACTTTGTGGTCTTTCTACAACTAGGCAATTCGATACAGATGCGGGTGCCTTTCCCTCTTCATCTTCAACTTTGTGACCATCTCTTCTGACACTAGATTATTGGTGCTCCCACCGTCAATAATGACATCACAAAATTTTCCTTCACACTTGCACCTTGTGTGAAACAAATTCTTCCTCTATTCTGGTTCCTTTTCCTCTATCACCAGGGCTCTCCTAATCACTAGGGCTTCTCCCCTTTTAGCATCATCTGAATGTTCAGATTGGGCCTCCTCATTTGCATGCACAACCCTTCCATGACCTTCTGGCCTCTTGTCTGCCCTTCCTTGGTGTTGTGGATATTCATAGGCTCGATGCCCTTTTTCACCACACTGGAAGCACATTCCTTTGAAACCACCTTTTCTAGATCCTTTTCCATATCTCCCTCGTCCTCTACCTCTTTGATCACCACTGTTTTGATCATGAGGGCAGTAGAAGTTGTCATTCCTTTAGCTTCGGTTGGTACCCACATCTTCACTTTTCTTTTGATCATTATTTTGGCTTCCTGAAGGTCTTCCATTACCCCTTCCACTTTGACCTCCTCGTCCTTTTTGCTTGCCATCAAATCTTTTGTTCAACTTCTCTTCCACCTTCAGAGCAAACTGATACACATCCTCAATGGTGGTCATTCTGACTAGGCTTAACTCCTCCTCATGCTGGTCGTAACCCATTAAGATGGGCTACCTTCTCCATCGCCTCTGTGTGACCCGCTTCGGATTATCTTGTGAAAATATTCAGTATACTCTTTCACAGATTTGCTTCCTTGCTTCAACCCTTAACTTCTTCAATAGATCTAACTCGTAGTCCACTGGTATGAACTGCTTCTTTAGTTTCTCTAGCATGCGATCCCATCTGGTGATATTTCCTTTTCCTCTTCAATTTCTTTCCAATTGGACCTCTTTCCACCAAATACTGGCATGGCCCTTTAGCTTCATTTTCGCAAACTTAACCCGATCTGGGTCCTCTATTTCCTCATACTCAAAATATTCTTCTAGCTCGTTGATCTAGTCAATCAACTCTTAGGGGTTCAAGCTTCTGGAATAACTGGGGACTTCTGCTTTGGGTCTTTTTCTGATATTTGAAATGGCCCTTATTAGCCACATTTGGTATTGATCAATTGCTTCTTCTTCCTCTTCTGCATTTGAACCTTCTTCCTCTCCTTCATCCTCACTTTCCTCCCTCAGGTTTAACCCTCTTTTCAACTGTTCTTGCAACGCATCAATCTATCTTTGGAGGGTTGCCAGTGCATCTCTTCCACCAGCATTTCTGCCACCTCAACCACCTCTGGCACCACACACCTACCAGGAATTACTCTTGGAGGCATCTTTCTTGACCTCAACCCACAACCACAGTCCTGGTGTGAACTGCCTCACGATCAGTGATCTGTCCACACGCTCAAGAAAACCCGCTCTGATACCACTTGATGAGGGTGCAACCTGAGACTTAGAAAATAACCCACAAACAAGAGAATAATTTTATTATTAAAAAATGGAGCTTTTTACATGCAGAGGATCTCAAATCCCCAAGTTCTATAGCACATACAAGTTATAGAAAGCTACAAAATAACCCTTTCGCAATATGCGAGCTTGTCCCCCAAAAAGTTACCCAAAAATTAGAAACCCGCCCATAAATAGAGCTCCTCTTTAGTTTGGAGCCAAAACAACATTAAAATTTTGAGTTTAGGTGGTTTGGCACTGAAAAATTACAACTTGAAGTTCAAATATCAAAAGAACATTTGCAATTGTATCTTCTAGAAAGTGCGCCAACTTTTCGGGGCCATAACTTTTGATCCGGGACTCTGATTCGGAACCGTTTGAACCATTGGAAAGGTCTCAAAGTCAAGAACGCGCTCAAAATTTTCTATGACAATTTTGGCAAGTTTTAGGGCTGATCCGGGAACTCTAAGTGCCTCAAATCTAACTTAAAAGATTTTTAGGTGCAAATCTGGAAAACTAAAACTACAATATCTTTCAACCCAGGAATAGAAAATAAAAACCATAAATTGAGAATTTCATTATGAAAAAAAGGGTATCCAAAAATGTAAAAACATTTAAAAACTAAGAAACTTGAAATTTAACTATTTTTGGGTGATGCAAGATTGCCCTTACACCACTGGATGCTCCTGCATCATAGATGTTTGTACAATCCACAATATTATAGAACAAAATGTAGCTCTCAAACTATTGGCTACATCATTCAAAGGGAAGGCTCAAGAATAGTATAGGTATTTTCCTTCTAATACTAACAACACTTGGGACAACTTTGGAGGTAAACTCTTTGAGTTCTTTACAGAAAAAGAAAACTGTTCATATCTATTACAACAGTTAATACCAATCGAAAGAGTGCCTCAAGAGGCCATGATGGATTTCAACACCAAGTTCTACAAAACCTAGCAAAGGATTCCCATGTTGTCCAGACCTTCACCGGCCATGGTATTCATGTTTTACTTAAAGCCTTTAATTATGATATCAGAGTCATGCTATAGTCACTTGGAGGTGACACTCTCCCTGATGCATACGATCTGGCTGTAAGAGCGAAAAATAGTCTGATCGATGCTGGGAAACTCCAACCTCTACTATCAATGCCATTATTTGTAGAAAACAAGAAGAGGTAGCCCCAATACATCTACTACACCTCTACTATCAATGTATGTGTACCCTAGTACACAAGTGAGCACATCGAGTTCTTCTTTGCTAGCTGCAGAGATGAACAATATTAAAAATTTACTAAGGAATATTTATAATGAGCTTGTCAGCATAAAGTGCCAACAAGTGACACCTCTAAGTCCTCCCCCTCATAATTACCAAGGAGGAAGATTACCCTTCAGGAAAAATTCATATCAATGAGCTCTAAGAAGTAATAACCAACCGCAATTGTCGAGCCAGATAGTCCTAGTAACCACTCCACTCTAGACCATTAAGTCTAGCATGAGTAGGGACTTGGTCCTAGGATAAAATAGTCTTGCAGAAGATATGATTTCTTGTTTTTTCTTGTGTAATGATTCCCGCATGCCTCAAAACTGTATGGGTTATATTTCAGCCATCTATTCTAATAATTAATCAAAACTCATAATTTTTTGACAATGATGCCTAGATATCCATGTGAATTTGTCAAGAAATTATAGTAAAAAATTGAAGGGGCATGTAAGGAGAAAATTATTCAGCTAAAAAGCACTAAGATCCTGAGAGCTTTGATTACTCTAGAAAACCTCTTTGATTGTGAATATGCAAGGAACAATAAGGAAAGGTTTGTCAATGACAAAGAATATTATGTGGATCTCGATGTCAGGAACAATCAAAATCTCAAGGTAGAAAAGAATGTTCCACATGAAGATAAGGAGAGGTTGAGGTCTCTACACATCAAATGTGACAAAGTCATGGAATGGACCTATGATGATATAAAGGGTTATGACCATAACATAATCCAACACACCATCAACTTAATAGAGGGGTCAAAACAAATTTGGTAGAAATAAAGGTTGATTAATTTGAAAGTGGAAGCCTTGATGGCACAAGAGATGAAAAGATTAATTGAATCCTGGATCATATACCCAATCAAGAATTCTACCTGGGTATCTAATTTGGTTTCGGTTTGAAAAAAGAATGGTGTTATCCAACTTTGTGTATAGTTCAAAGACTTGAACAAATCCTCCATGAAGCATTGTTATCCTCTACCTTCAATGGAGCAAATCTTGCAGATTGTGGTAGGGTCAAAAATGTTTTCTCTACTTGATGGATTTTCAGGTTATAACCAGGATAATGTAAAGAATGAGGAAACACATAAAATGACATTCACCACCAAATGGGGCACATTCTCTTATGTGAAAATTCCTTTCAGCCTATCAAATGCGTGGGACACTTTCTAATGCATGATGGATGCTATGTTTAAGGATTTGATCAATGAGATTGTTGAGCAAGACAACTAAGATGGGGGATGAATCAGTTGAAGAAATTAAAAATTTCACCAGAGATTAGATCTATTATCATTCACATATCTTTTACTTTGCTAATATGATTAAGCATTAAGTGTAAAAGTAGAAACTGAAAGAAGAAAAACAATACACACAATAACACCATATTTATGTGGAAAACCCAATAAAGGAAAACCATGGTGAGGATTATCTCACATTATAGAGAATATCAAAACTGAATACAAAGGCTCACTCCCAGAAAATCCCACTACCAAAATAAGACTCACTATCTAGTAACGGTTAACCACCCGAAGGACTCATTGCCACAAAATTATAAAAGAAGACATAAGAGATTTGTTACAGAGAGAGAACAATCTCAATGTAATAGATATTTCCACCACAATTCACTCACACACTTGCAAACATGCTTGAATGATAGACCACACCTTTAACTCACTACCTCCAGAAACTTGCTACTTGAATTTTGCAATATTCTGCTCAAACTTGCATCACACACACACACTATTTCACATCTATCCTTCTCTTGCATTCATTCCCACTTTCACAAAGATCTCAAGTTTTATACCATCTTCAACCTTGAAACTTATCCAAGGTCAGCCACATACCATTTATATTTACAAATTCAAATTAGGTTGGTGCCAAAATATTCTACAGTGGAATTAGAATGAGGGCGACCAAAAAATACACTTAATGAGGACCTAAATAGGTCCCAACACACTTCTCCATGCTTCATGAACTTTGTAAGTAGTGTTTAGCACAATGTCTCTCAATACCAATGTAAAATACATAAATCAATTAAGCACACTCAACCTTAACTCGATCCAATATTTCTGGTCAACAAATTTCACTTGAATACAACCTAATCAACTTATCCTAAGAACCACAAGTTATAAAACTTGAAAAAGAAGAAATCTGGAGCAACTACTTTTCTCCCAGACCTCAGCTAGATACACCAAAAAGCACAATTCACAACTAGTGAACATAACTTGCATTGTACAACAATATAGAAACCCAAAATTTGGATATAGCATCTTCCATCAATCATGAACAATTCCTCAGATCCTCACTAGCATAACAACACATTCTAGAGAAAAACCCAGAGCAAACACTAAATACCTACAACCTTTCTTTATTACAATTTTCTCAATATCCTCAACCTATACAACCAATAACCATCTGTAGAGAAGGGGGATTTTATACTCATGAGTCTCCTTATTCTCAAGAGATTCCCAAGGGGTGAACTACCCTAAAATACTTGAAGGACCAATGTGAGAGTTCTAGAATTAGAAAGAGCAGGTCACAAAGGTTTTCTAGATAAATTGGTGAGCTCTCAGCTAAAGAACAATGCAGAATAAGGACAACAATGTGGAGCACTAGCATCCTAGATGTGCACTGGCATCTTGTACAAACCAGAAAGCAACAATATAATAGAAAATAATAAAGTGGCTTATCAATCTAATTACTGAGAACTTCTAAAGTATAAGAAAATAATAGAATATGATAGAACTAAAATAAAGTGAAGTTGATGATAAAACTAAAGAAGATAAGAGATAGAAACTTCTCACAACAACCCAAGTAATGAAGCCTCCAACATATGAATATCTTCAATACCTACATGTGTAAGATATGGAGAAAATTTTGGGGTTGTATAGGGGTTTTCCTTAGTCAAATCCCCATTTTGGTGTTCCCACCTCCATGAACAACCAAATAGATAGATAGAAATGAATAAAGGAGTGATAAAATTAATCCCCACTCAAGGAGGAAAAATCATATCACAAAAATGGAGATGCAATAGATAGAGGATGTGTGAAATCCCGGGATTCTCACAAGCACAAGATAAGGGAGATATAGCTATAAGGCTTAAGGAAGCCAAAGAGAGAAAAGATGAAAGAAAGGGCTGTGAGAGCCAAGTGAGCTGTAAAGAGCACTATAAGAGCTTGAGAATGTTGTTGTAACAAGCCATGAAAGATTGAGGTTGTTGTAACAAGCAAAGGAGTTATGTAAGCAAGAGCAAGATGGAAGAATATTTGAGAGAGAAGCCTAGAAAGAAGAGAAGGCCCAATGAGTTGAAAAGACAGCTTTTAAAGAGGGAAAAGAAGCTTCTAAAGCCATTACAATGTGTCCTGGGCCATTACCACCAACAAAAGGAGGTGACAAGTTGTAAACATGCTCAAAAGTAGTTGTTTGTACATTGAAACATTGTAGGATGCTAGCACAATGCATAGATGTTTGCACGGTGCACTAGTGTCCAAACACATCACGCTACAAAACAACATGAATGGGAAAAGGACAAGGTTTAACACAAAGCTAACTTGCGAGGGTAGCTATTGAAAAGGGGTATTGAGCATTCTAAGAGGGGAAAAGGCTTATGCAAGGGCTAAAATGGGCCTACACAAATGCTAAGAGAGTGGAAACTAAAGTGGGCATAAGAATGTATGTGAAATTGCAAGCGGTGAAATTTTATGATATTACACCATCATACATGACATCAATGACAACACCTTCATACTTGCAAAAATCTCCCCATTTGTCATTGATGGCAACACATGATGTGAAAAACCATCAAAGACAACATAACAACTCTGAAGACACTTTCACATGATTTTACTTTCTCCCCCTCAGTAGATAAATTTTTTCACATGATACTCTTCTCCCCCTTTGACATCAATGGAAAAGGAAAAAGATATTTTCATTTCTTTCTTCCTTTGATATTAAGAACCTTATAAATATTGAATACTCCCCCTTAGGAGTATACCCAAATAATTTTTCAATGACAACACAAGATACTACTTGCTCCCCCTGAGAGGTAGCCACCAAACATTAGTCTAAAAGAAATATAGATCCATAGATCCACTAAATTGATGCATGTCCATATGCATCTAGTTTAAGAAGGGAGGGGAAATGACCCCTAATTTCTCCTAGAGATACTCAAAATTATCTTTACGAAGAGCCTTAGTAAATATGTCAGCAATTTGATCCTTTGTAGGTACATACTCAAGTTTTACTTCATCCTCCACAACCTTCTCTCTCAAAAAGTGATTCCTAATAGATATATGCTTTGTCCTTGAGTGAATCATAGGATTGTTTGAAATGTTCATTGCACTTGTATTATCACAGAAAATAGAGATGGGATCCTCATACATTACTCTGATATCTTTCAATGTCTATTTCATCCACAAAAATTGTGTACAACAAGATGCTGCAACAATATACTCACCTTTTGTAGTGGATAAGGAAATTAGATCTTTCTTTTTACTTAACCATTACATCAATCTGCAACCAAGAAAGAATGCACCACCACTTGTACTTTTTTTTCATCAACACAACTTGCCCAATTTGTATCTATATAAGCACTTAGTGTAAAATCAGTATCCCTAGGATACCATAAGCCATAATTTGGAGTGCCATTTAAGTAAATGAATATCCTCTTAACAAGAGCAACATGTGTTTCTTTAGAGTCTTCTTGAAATCTAAACACAAGACAAATTGCATGCCTGATATCCGGTCTAGTAGAAGTTAAATACAATAGTCCTCCAATCACAAATTTGTACTCGCTTTGATCAGCCTTACGTGAATCATCATCTTTGCTCAATTTAAATCCAATCACCATAGGAGTGCATATCGGTTTCAAATCATCCATTCCAAACTTCTTCAACATCTCTTTTAAATATTTTGACTATGAAATAAAAGTCCATTTTTCTGTTTGATTAATTTTCAGCCCAAGAAATAAATTCATCTCACCAAACATAGACATATCAAAATATTTTTGCATTTCTTTAGCAAAAAATTTGCACATTGTTTCATTTCCTTCAAAGATAATATCATCAACATATACAACTACTATCAAGATTTTGTCATTTTCAATTTTGAAACAAAAATTACTATATGACGTACCTTTATTGAAACCTTGTTGAATCAAATATCTGTCTAACCTTGCATACCAAGCTCTAGGAGCTTGCTTTAAACTATATAAATACTTCTTCAATCTGCAGACCATATCTAATTGATTTGAAAACTAAAATCCTTCTAGTTGTTCCATGTACACTTCTTCTAATTCACCATTCAAAAATGCATACTTTACATCCATCTAATAAAGTTTAAAATCTTTATGTGCAACAAATTCCAAAAACATTTTGATAGCTTACATCGTAGCCACGAGAGCAAAATTTTCCTGAAAAATCTATACCTTCTACTTGTGAGTAGCCCTTACACATAAGTCTTGCTTTATTTCAGACCACTTCTCCATTTTCATTCAACATGTTTTTGAATACTCATTTTGATCCAATTATGTATTTATTTGTTGGTCTAGGGACCAATTCCTAGGTTTGATTCTTCTTAATTTGCATATGTTTTTCTTCCATAGCTTTCATCCAATGCTCATCTTTACATGCTTCAAATACTATCTTAGGTTCAACTTCAGAAAGTAAACACAGATTTATTTCGCCAGCAGCAACAACTTTGCTTCTTGTCAATACTCCTTTTGTCTTGTCTCCAATGATTTGATATTCTAAATGATTATTTTGCACATATTTAGGTGTCTTTGGGGACACCACTAGAGCTTCTTCTTCTTAATTCTTATTTTCTTGTTCTTCCACAACTTCTTCAACTTTAATACAATCAAGTTCATCTGATACATATCTATCAACTTCAATTGAATTATTCAATGCTTCATCCACCTTAAAATTCATGCTCTCTATGATCTTTCCTATCCTTTTATTGAAATATATGTAATCTTTACTTCTAGTAGAGTATCCAAGGAGTATACCCTCATCACATCTAGCATCAAATTTCCCTAAGTTTTCTTCATCCCTTCTGATATAACATTTGCTTCCAAATACCTTCAAATACTTAACAGTAGGAATTCTTCCACACCATAGCTCATAGGGGGTCTTAGTACTGTTAGCTTTTGCTTGAACTCGATTGAACACATAAACAATAGTATGAATAGCTTCTCTCCAGTAACCGTCTGGTAGAACAAATTCTGTATTAATTGATCTAGCAACTTCCTGAATCGTCCTATTCTTTTTTTAACCAACTCCATTCTCCTAAAGAGTTCTAGGAGTAGATGAATGCCTATTTATTCCATGAACTTCACAATATATGTTAAACTTATTAGAGGTGAATCACCACCTCTATCAGACCTCAAACATTTAATTCTCAAATTTACTTCATTTTCAACCATAGCCTTAAATGCTTTGAATCTATCTAATGCATAAGATTTCTCTTTGAGAAAAGTAACCATGTATATCTAGAGTAATCATTAATCCAAAGCATAATGTAACTATCACCTTGTATACTTCTTACTCTTGTAGCACCACAAAGATTTGTATGAATCAAGTCTAGTAGTGTGATAGTAGATTGTTCCTTTGACCTAAAGTAGTTTCTAGCTTGCTTTCCAAACTAAGAATCCTTATAAATAACATTAATAGGCTTTGTAATCCTCGGTAAATATCTTAAAACTTGCAGAACACTGTTCCTTTCTAAGTTGTCAAAATTCATGTGACACATCCTTTGATGCCATAACCAACCATCATTAATCTGAGACATAAAATAATTTCCATCAACACCCTTAAGTTGATAAATATTTCCTTCAAAATTCTTTCCTGTATTAATCATTGTTCCAGATCCTTTCTTGATTTCACATTTCTCATCCAAAAATACAAGATTATATCCTTTACTACACATCTATCCAACACTCAAGAGATCATGCATTAAATCCTTAACATAGTAGACATCATTATTATTATGCTTTCCATCAAAACTAATCGAACATATCCCACAAATCTTAGCACTAGTATCATCTCCAAACTTATCTAAGCCTCCATCATATTTTTCAAGTTTAAAAAACTCACTCTTATCACTAGTCATGTGATATGAACAACCATTATCAACAACCTAGTAGTTCTTTTCTTGTTTCGCATGAAGAGCATAAATTATAGTAGCTTCAAATTTTTCTGAAGCACTTTCCTTTACCTATCTTTTAGTATTAGCAAAAATAGATTCATCTTTTATAGACAATAAAAAGCATTAATTGTCATCAAAATCTCCATAATCAGATTCTTCATAAAAAATACCAGCATCTTCATTCACATAATATGCTCTCTTAATTTTCTTCCCTTTCTTTTCTTTGCTTAATCTATGTTTATTTTGCTTAGATCTTTATGCACATATCGAAGCATAATGAACTATTCATCCACAACTAAAGCATTTAAAGGGTACCTTACCTTCATACTTACTAGAGCCCTTTTCATCCTTCTTACAAAGTTAACTTCTACTTCATTGATGTTCTCTTCATCTAGATCTTCATCTCTTGTAGCCTTGAAAGTAGTTTCTGTCTTGGATCCATTTCTCAAGCTAGGCTTTCTCATTTCAAATGATGTTAGAGTACCCAATAACTGATATTTAGTATAATTTTTGTAATCTATAAATTCCTCAATAGTAGATACCTTATCACTATATGCATCAGGGAGACTTCTAAGAATCTTCTTTAAAATCTTGGATTCATCCACTATAGCACCAAGTCCTCGTATTCCACCTACTAGTTCATCCACTCTCTATACATAAGATTTAATGTTCTCATCTTCTGACATATGTAGGATTTCAAATTGTTCCTCCAAATTCTACAACTTTTCTTCTTTGAACTTTTCATCTCCTTCATGAATTTTTTCTAATGCCCCCGAGACTTCTTTAGTAGTCTTCATATTTTGAAATTTAATCAATTTGGAATGTGAAAGACTATTCTTTAGAATGAAATCTTCCTTATTGCTTTCTTCATGCACCTTGATTTCATTAGTTGTACTCAAACCATTAGTAGGAGGAGTGTATGCAGTCTTATAAGGTTTCTCAATATCATATCCACGGTATCCAAATATCCTTCCATGTTTATTTTCCAGAAGGCCTAATTTGTCCCATCAGACCTAGGATACTCAATAGTGATCTTGCTCGTCATCCCAAATCTTCCTTAAGCGGTTAAGCTCTTCTCCACGGAACCAAGCTTTGATACCAACTATTGAGCAAGACAACTAAGAAGGGGGTGAATGAGCTATAGAAATTAAAACTTTCACCATAGATTAGATCTATTATTATTCACAAATCCTTTACTTTTCTAATATGTTTAAGCATTAAGTATAAAAATAGAAATTGAAAGAAACAAAAACATACACACAATAACACCAAATTTACGTGGAAAAAGCAATAAGGGAAAAACCACAGTGAGGATTAGCTCACAATATAGATAATATCAAAATTGAATACAAAGGCTCACTACCAAAAAAGATCACTGCCGAAAAAAGACTCACTGTTCAGTAAGGGTTAACCACTCAAAAGGCTCACTGCCATAGAATTACAAAATAAGATAGAAGAGATTTGTTACAGAGAGATAAAAATCTCAATGCAATAGATATTTCCACCGCAATTGTCTCACACACTTGAAAACATGCTCAAATGATAGAGTACACCTTTAGCTCACTGCCTCTAGAAACTCATCACTTGAATTTCACACTAATCTGCTGAAACTCACATCACACACACACTATTTCCCATGTATCTCACGTCTATCTTTTTCTTGCATTCATTCCCACTTTCACAAACATATCAACTTATATTTATACCATCTTCAACCTTGAAACTTATCCAAGGTTGACCACATACCATTTATATTTACAAATTCAAATTAGGATGGTGCCAAAACATTCTATGGTGTAATTAGAATTAGGGCAACCAAAACATATACTTAATGAGGACATAAATATGTCCCAACACGCTTCACCATGCTTTATGAACTTCATAAGTAGTGTATAACACAAAGTCGACCAACACAAGTGCAAAACACATAAATCAATTAAGCACACTCAACCTTAACTTGATCCAATCTTTCCAATCAACAAATTTTTCTTGAACACAACCTCATCAACTTATCTTGAGAACCACAAGTTATAAAACCTAACAAGAAGAAATCTAGAGCAACTACATTTCTCCCAGACCTCAGTCCAATACAAAAAAGCACAATGTAGAATTGGTGAACATAACTCACACTACACAATGATTTAGAAACGCAAAATTTGGATATAGCAGCTTCCAACAATCATGAAAAATACCTTAGATCCTCACTAGCATATCAACACATTTCAGAGCAAAACCCGAAGCAAATAGTGAATACCTGTAACCTTTATTACAATTTTCTTAATATCCTCGACATATACAATGAACAACCATCATACATGACATCAATGAAAACACCTTCATACTTGCAATAGATATCATCCTTGTTTGTTTGGATAACTTAACTATATTTTCAAAATTCAAGGGCGGTCATTTCGATCACCTAGAAAATGTCTTCCAGAGGTGCCCATAGTTCAAGATTTCTCGAAATCCCAAAAAAAGTGTTTCTGGGGCTCCACAAGGGAAGCTACTCGGCTATATGGTCTTTAGAGAAGGGAAAGTTATTAATCCAAAAAGGGTGAGAGCTATAAAAGAATTACCACTGTTGATCAACCAAAAGGGAGTCCAATCTTTCCTAGGAAAGATTAATTTTGGTAATAGGTTTATTCTAGATTTTGTAGGAATTGCAAGACCTATTATACTAATGTTAAAAAAGGTTCTAGATTTTAAATGGACTTAAGAAGGAAAAATGCTTTCAAAAAGGTAAAGGAATTTATTTTTGCAACTTTGATGTTAGTGAACCCAAAATTTTCAAAAGATTTTATCTTGTATGTTTATAATGACAAACACAATATTATCAATGTACTTGCACAAAAGGATAATAAAGGAAGTGGAGAACAACCTCATTTCCTTCCATTCAAGGACTCTAAAGCGATATGGTACCAAATACATTTTTGTGGAGAAACAAGCATTCACTATTGTGAAGAGTTTGAAATTTTTTTTACACTTGCTTTTAACAAGCAAGATTATAGTCCTTGCTCATCCTACCATGAGAGAATACATCATGGAAAGGGTAATTATTGAAAAAAGAGCCAATTAGATCACCAAGATCCTGGAAAATGACATTGAGGCCTGACCGAAGCTAGTTAGGGGAAGAGGCCTATGCGAATATTTCGCCAAAGAGCATAGTTCCTAGACAAAAACAAAAGAAACAAATTAGGTTTTCATAAAATAGTTTGAGTCGGATGAGGCTTGGGTGACTAATAGAATAAGGTTAAGTAATGATGGAAAAATGTCCCCCTAACTTGGCCTTGATTTAGTGTTGTATGTCTAACATATTCACAATAGGTTTTGGGCCTTTGTGAACTAAATGAGCTTATTGATGCCTTATTTGGAGTGTTGTAAAGTGTTTTCACACACTTTCACTCTTTTATAGGGTTTCCATTAATATTTGGGCTTTATTATGCTTTATTTTTTCTTATTTTACATCCACAAGTGTCATTCAATGCATGTTTTTGAGGATGATCTCGTTACAAATCAACATCGAATCACAATTTAGGTGTTTTCAGGTTGAATGGCCAATATTTAGTGATCTGGGACTCATTTTCCACCTTGGGAAAATGAGTCCCACATAGGTTTTTGGGTACTGAACCTAGTTTTCAACTTTTCTAATCATTTTTGAAAATGGTCCCATAAATTATACCTAATGGGACTCATTCGTCACCATGGAGGAATGAGTCTCGTGTGGCCCAAAATCAAAATTAATTCAAAATTTTGGCATGATTTTATCCTCCTAGATTTGATGTCATCTTGTAGTGTTGTAATTTTAGGAATTCTTTCATAATTAAGTATAAATACAAGTTTCTTTCACTCATTTTACACCTAGAAAGTTAAATGAGCATCCTTCTAGAAAAGTTGAGTTCACAAGAGCATTCAAGAGTCTTTAAGGGTATATTATCAATAATTTTAGAGTAGCATTCAAGCATCAATCATCATGTCAAATATTTCATGCATCATGTTTGTTTTTAAGCTAACAATTGTGATGTAGGGTTTTATGATTCAAACTAGCACTTCATTCAAAATCTGTCACATTCAAGAAATAGTCAAGATCTATATCCATTGGAGCCACTTCATACATGTTTGCATCATTTTATTGATAGGCTTTGGTGAGTTGCAATATCATATTTTGTTCATTCATCATTCTTCATTCCTATATCATTTCATTTCAAGGTTTGATTACTAAAACGACGTTTGACCAAGGCAAACCCCTATCCACTAACAAAACAACATTTTTACCTCTCTTTAGTGTGTTATTTGCATATTTAGAGTGAAGATACATTGAGGAGAAATATTGGAGGAAGTTGTCAAAGTGCCTAAAATTCATCAAAGTTGTCATTAAGCATTGGAGAACATTGGAGAACACCTAAAGGTTGATTTACAAAGATTCGGATCCATAAACCTGAAGAAGAAGATTGAATAGATTGGGAAGGGAAAATTCATACTTTAAAGTTCTAGAAAACCCTAACTGGACTGATTCACCACTTTTGGTGAATGAGTCCTAGTTTTGGTCAAAATTTATATTTTTGTGGATTCGGATACCCATTTTTCAGATTCCTGTTCCTGCACAAAAACCCAGATCTTGGACTGATTCGCCCAACTTGGTGAATGAGTCCAAGTCATCATTAAATTAAAAATTTCCAAAAGTTCAGACCTCCTTCCAATCATCTTCAAATTCCCAGGTGCACACCATTCATCCTATATTTTTTTATTCTATTCTATTTGCATTTCTAGATCATTTAGTTAAAGTTTGCATTGAATTAGGGTTAAACATTTTGAGTTGAATTTCATTTATCTTTCAAAGTTCTTACTTGGTAGTGAACCCATCATTAGTTTACATTCAGCCCCTAGGACAACCCTATTGCAAGATCTCTTTCTCCTTTACATTGAGATCTCTAGGGTTATCCTTAAATGAAATTGGAAAGTGGGTGTGCTCTATGTCCTAAACCATATGATAACACTATCCCCCATTTTCTTTCATTTAATTATGGTGAACTTGCATTTAGAAAATTATAATTCTTATTTGGAGTGCATCATAATCCTAGATCTTGCTTGCAATAACATTGCATTAGGGTTTGCATTAGTTAATTGATATTCTAGGGTTTTCAAATTTTGCATTAGTGAAAGTTTGTATAGCTTGCATTTTGCATCTCATTTCACTAAAAATTAAAAAAATATGCATTTGCACTTAGGTTCTAGAACATACAACATGAAAAGCATAAAAATAAATTGAAAATTTCTAAAAACTTTGAAAAAAATTCTCATTGGGATTCATTTGCCACCTTGGGAAAATCAGTCTCAGTGTAGATTCTACACTACAGTTTTTCGGCATTTAAAGCACTATTTTTGAGCTCCTATTTTCTGTTGTTACCTTTCTATTCTATTTTACAATTTTTTTTTTCATTCAATCCATTGCATCTAGTTTAATTAATTCATCTTGTGCATTGCTTAAAATTCAAAATTGCATCTACAACATTTCATTTCAAAATTTTCTATAGTTTAGAATCTAAAATTTGTATCATGGATATGTGCTTTGCTAAGCTTTGGATGTCCTTGAAGTCCTTAGTGGATGTATCAAGTTGTGCTTTTGGAAATTACCCTAAAAAAATTGAACTTACTCATGCTCACTCAATTCCTAAAACATGTCCTCCTCATGATGTTGACATCATTGGACAAGATGATGACAACATGAATAAGTTCCTAAATGATTTCCTTAACAACCTTGAAGCTAATGCATCCTTTTATCAATCAATGGAACAACCAACAACCCCTATAATACCACCACATGATATGTTTGGGTACTTACATCCTAAAACTGAGACAAGAATTTAACCTAAGTTCGCTACAATAGGTGAACCTAGTTCCTCCAAGTAAGCAAATACTCAACCATTTTATGTTAATAAAGTGACAGACAATCCCATCAACCTAGAAGAGACACATGGAAAAGGATTCACAATCTTGAGCAAACAAGGATGTGATACAACAAGTGAGCATGAAATTCACCAACTCTTAGAACAAATTCCAATGGAAAATACAAAAGAGTTAGGATAGTAAGATCCTCCTCCTGATATGAATGTCCTCCTTGCTAAAGAACAAACAATGATTTGTAATGATGAAAGGATGGTCTTAGGTTCTCCTCCTCAAATTTCAACTTGAGAAATTGGTGAATCTAGCGAGTGCAAAAGACCTTACAAGCTAAAGAAACATCAATTCCCTTATCCACCAACTAAAATTGAAAGAAATTTGCAAATACTTCTACATAGAGGATTGATTAAATTACCTCCCATAAGAGAAGACCAAAGACCAAATCCTAAGAACACAAACACATAAGAAATTCACAAATACTTCTACATAGAGGATTGGTTAAATTACCTCCCATAAGAGAAGACCGAAAATTAAATCCTAAGAACACAAACACATCACACTATCCATACCATCGAATGCTTGGACATAGTACCGATGAGTGTTGTGTTTTGCAACAAATATTCAAAAGGCTTGATATTATAGACATAGTCCCTTAAAGTAGGTCCCCTTATCCTTTTATCATGTAATAGTTGTAGAGTCTTCTATTCTCACTATTACATGATCTCTCCCATCACCTACCTCAGCTTATTCTTGTCTTGCACTAAGTGGGGACAAGAATTAGATAGCCTTGTCCTAGTAAAATTTTTTTAGTTGTCCCATTTGCTAGTTTTCTACCTTCGGTATACAAGGAACATGATTGGGATGTAGATGACCTACTTTAGGTTGACTCGTGCGTGCCTCACTAGTCCTTTACATTATCTCTTTTTATTTTGAGTGATTGCATGTGCATATTGAGATCCCCCGTGATGTTTTTTTTTGATGTATCTCTCTCTTTGTGACATTCCTCTATTTGTACCTTAATTCTTCTCTATGTCATACTTCTTTTTGCTTTTCCTTTACTTTTCTTTATATTTATTTCCTTTTCTTTTTTTTTCCTTTTGGGGATGATACAAGGCATCAAGGCATTCATGTCTCTTCCATGTTGACCCAAAAGCTTTTCCTTTACTTTTCTTTTTCTCGTGTTTTCCTTTTAGGGATGACACAAGTCGTTGAGAAATTCATGTCTCTTCCATGTTGACCTGAAAGGTTGCTCTTTGTTTCGGTTGTCTTTGTGTCATTCTTCCAGTTCTATGTGTATTTGGGGAATGATGACAGTTCCGAGCTCTCTAAGAACATTGTAGCAAGAACATACTGACCCAAAATCCATAGATCCCTTTTGTGATTGGATTTTCATTTTTGGGGGAACCCCTCTTTCCCTGTTTCATGATATAGCTTTATTTGGAAACATATGACTTGGTATAGGGATTTTCAAATAAGCTCTCATGTATTGTTTATTAGCATTTATCATTTTATACTTTAAATTAATTGCTCACAGCATGGTGTTTAGCAATTTCTTTTGAAGTGGGGTCATACATTGGCATTATTCTTTTGCATTTTTCTTCTTTCATGGTGCAGTATTTTACTTTATATGATGTATTTTTTTCTTTGTGGATTACATTGGTTATGATTTCCTTCAAGAGCATGATCTATCTTAGCAAAGGACATTCCTTTCAGTGGCTTGATGCAACACACTACATCCCCTAAGTTTTGAATATTCTATTATTTGATTGGTTCTCTCTTAGAGACATTAGGCACAATGTTCCCTAAGTTAAATACCTCACATGAACTAAGCAAGACTCCTTTGAACATTCTTTACATTTTGGAATTTGGCATTTTTAGTTATATGGCCACCTTACATAACACAACTTGCATGCCTGTGAAGTCATCTTGTTTAATCATGAGCTGCAAGCATACAAAGTTTTTGATTATCTCATGAAGTTCAAAAACCATTTGTTGTGTGGAACCTTATTAAAGTTATCAGGAGGTATAACTTTGGTATGGTTTTGATGGGAAGCTGAATGAGGGAATAAATTTCCCTTAGCCACTAATGCTTGTGTGTGAGCTCATATTGGCTATGTGTGTATGTGTCTCACCTTCTTGGACTTCTCACCTAGAAAACAACCTAGAGTATGTCTTTGGTAGTGTATGCATGTGATTTTTTGTTTCTCTTTATACCATTTTCATTTGTCTTCTTTTGTGCCCATGTTGATTTTCCATAGGACCTTAGTCTTGGGAGATTGCACAACTCTCTTGATCATAGTCATCTTGTCTTACCAACATTGGTGCATTTGAACCCCCTTGATCATGGCCATCCTATCTTCAGTTGGCATTGGTACATTTGGTCTACTTTAGTGTGAGTTGAAAGCAAGTTCCTCCTCTCACTAAAGTGCTGACTAAATGTAATGATGGAAAAAGGTCCCCCCTAACTTGGCCTTGATTTAGTGTTGTAATATGTCTAACATATTCACATTAGGTCTTCGACCCTTGTGAACTAAATGATCTTATTGATGCCTTATTTGGAGTGTTGTAAAGTGTTGTAACATGCTTTCACAAATTTCTAGGGTTTCCATTAATAATTGGGCTTTCTTATGCTATAATTGGCCTTATTTTACATCCACAAGCCTCATTTAATGCATATTTTCAAGGATGATCCTAACACAAATCAACATCCAATCATAATTCAAGTGTTTTCAAGTTGAATGGTCCAGATTCAGTGATCTAGGACTCATTCACCACCTTGGAAAAATGAGTCCAACCTAGGTTTTTAGGTCCCGAACCTAGTTTCACACCTTTCTACGAATTTTTGAAAATGGTCCCATAAATTATGCCTAATGGGACTCATTCGCCACCTTGGGCGAAGGTGGCAAATGAGTCCCGTGTGGCCCAAAATCAAAATTAATTCAAAATTTTGGTAGGATTTTATCCTCCTAGATCTGATTTTTGCTTGTAGTGTTGTAATTTTAGGAATTCTTGCATAATTAATTATAAATACAAGTTTCTTTCACTCATTTTATACCTAGCAAGTTGAATGAGAATCCTTATGGAAAAGTTGAGTTCACAAGAGAATTTAAGAGTCTTTAAGAGTATATTATCAAGCATTTTAGAGCAGCATTCAAGAATCAATCATCATGTCAAATATTTCATGCATTACGTTTGTTTTTGAGCTAACAATTGTGATGTAGGGTTTTATGGTTCAAACTAGCACTTCATTCAAGATCTATCACATTCAAGCAAGAGTCAAGATCTATATCCATTGGAGTCACTTCATGCATGTTTGCAGCCTTTTATTGCTAGGGTTTGGTGAGTTGCAATATCATATTTTGTTCATTCATCATTCTCCATTCCTAATTCATTTCATTTCAAGGTTTGATTACCAAAACGGGGTTTGATTGAGGAAAACCCCTATCCACTAACAAAACAACATTTCTTCCTCTCTTTAGTGTGTGATTTGTAGATTTTGAGTGAAGACACATTGAAGATCAAGCTTGGAGGAAGTTGTCAAAGTGCCTTAAATTTTTCAAAGCTATCATTACGCATTGGAGAACACCTACAGATTGATTTATAGAGATTCTGATCTAGAAACTTGAAGAAGTAGATTGAGCAGACTGAGAAGGGAAGATTCAAAGTTTAAAGTTCTAGGAAACCCTAACTAGATTGATTAGACCACTTCTAGTGAATGAGTCCCAGTTTTGGTCAAAATTTAAATTTTTGTAGATTTCGATACCCATTTGTCAGATTCTTGTTCCTGGATTTTGGATTGATTCGTCCAGCTTGGCGAATGTTTCCTAGTCATCATTAAAGTAAAAAATTTCTAGTAGTTCAAACCTCCTTCCAGTCATCTTCAGATTCCTAGGTGCATACAATTCATCCTATAGTTTTTTATTCTATTTTATTTACATTTCTAGATCATTTAGTTAAAGTTTTCATTGAATTAGGGTTAAGCATTGTGAGTTGAATTTCATCTTTCTTTCCAAATTCTTACATGGTGGTTAACCCCTCATTGGTTTATATTCAGCCCCTAGGATAGCCCCATTGCAATATATCTTTCTCCTTTGCATTGAGATCTCTAGGGTTATCCTTGAATGAAATGGGAAAGTATGTCCTAAACCATACGATAACACTCTTCCCCCATTTTCTTTTATTTTAGGTTCATGCAGACGGATAAGTATATAGCCAACATTCAGACACAAAAAAGGAGATATTATAGGCTACAAGGCACTGGGTATGTATTGATTGAGGGACTCCTTTTTAAGAGGAATTTCAATGATGTCCTCCTTCATTGCATAGAAAAAGTGCAAGATGAAAAGGTTTTGGGTGAATTTCATAGTAGCCCAAAAGGTGGAAATTTATTCACAAAAACATCTACTTTGAAGATCATGCAAGTGGATTATTATTGGCTCACCTCATTTTTAGAGTGTCGTGACTTGGTAAGAAAATGTTTGTAATACCAATTCTTCATTGGCAAGTGAAAGAATTCCACTGTGACATTACACTCAATTGTGGTAGAAGACCTTAATGGAAATTTCATGGGAATTGTGATATAAGATTTTTCCCTCAAGAATGGAGTCTACCTTAAGATTTTGTTGAATTATTACCCATAGGGAAATGGACTCGCAGAGTCTACAAATAAGAACATGATCTAACTAATAAAGTGGATCGATTTGGAACATCAAAGAGATTGGCACAAACACCTATGGGTGGCCTTATGGGAAAACCACATTACTTTGAAGAGAATTCTAAATGTGTCTCCCTATGAATTAGTGTACGGAAAAGAGGTAGTTCAACCTATCTCTCTAGAAATTATGGCATTACAACTGTTGAAATATTTAGAGGTCAAGGAAAATGGTGGCATGGAAGTAAGGCTAGTTTAGTTGTTGAGTCTTCAAGAAGCATACAAAAAGGACATTTGATGCCATGGTAAATTGAAAATATGTGGTCAAGAGATGGTTTGATAAAAATACTTCTGACCTCGATTTTAAAGAAGGAATCCTAGTCCCAAAATATGATGAACGTGCCACCAAATTGGGGTAACATGCTAAATTTGAATCCTTGTGGAAGGGTCGATTTCACATTTCTAAATGTAAGGAAAGTAATGCTTTTTGTTAGAAAACAAGATCTGAAATGCAAACCAGAAAAAGTATTCCACATAAGAGAAAAATAGAAAAAGTGGAGCTATTGCAAAAAGATGTGCAACATATTATTATTCAGGAATTCTTAAATACAAGATATGATTTTCTTTATAAAAGAAAAGATGCATAACCCTAATCTTATCTTGAGCAACAAGATAGCTCAATAAGATAAAGATGAGAATTAATTAACCTAGGAATTAAATATTACCTAAGTAAAGTTATGCAAGTGTAATTAAATATTAATTACACTAACACCCCCCATAAGTGCAACTTAGGGAGACTAAAAAATCATGCACCTAAATGCTAAGGTGAATGCAAGAAAGCATGATTGGGTCTCGACAACAAGGCCTGATCAAGTACCCAAGTACAAATGCAATAATGAGGTAGAGAAGGAAAACCCGGTGGGAGAAAACCCCCCTACAATGAGATGACTGCTACAAAGAAGCATTGGAAGAAACTATGGAGTAACACTGGAACCACAATCTGACAAGAAAGGAAAGATACTTTTGTCTACAAAAAACTAAATCTGGAATCATAATAATGTGACAATAGACCCGATGCCACAGAACACTCGAAAACTCACAAATTGGAACAACCCTAGAATTTGTGAAGCAACATTAGATGAAATGATGAAATAATTTGGAAGCTGTGTATCTTGATGCCGATTCCAAACTGTGACTAAAAATCTTCCATGGGAAGGAGTACCTAAAAGACTTTGAAACATTTACCATAAAAACATGGCCCTCAAACTAAGAAGGATCTGAACCAATGCGGATCAAAAAACATAATCTCTCAATTAAAGTGTGAATCAATGTGAATCCTATATGTGTCAAGCTAGAGTAAAAATGTAGCCAAAAGAAACTAGGAAACCAGATAACCCATACGAGTTGCCAAAAAATCAAGATGGAGATGGAGATCAAAGTGAAAACTACACTCTAATCAGATTTATTATGCAAGAAACCCCCTTGATGGAACTTTATCTCAGTTCATTTATTATAATAACCCAACGATTGTAAAAGGAGAGCATACAAACATTCATAAACAAAAAATTAAAATAGACCTTAGATCTGTGTAGAGGACTGAACTAGATTTCCAACATCGCAAGAATGACGAAAAACGGATCACCGAGTCAAAAGATATGCCCTCTAGAGTGAAAACAACATTTGAGTTCAAAGGCCTAAAAATAATTATGGAGAAAAATTAGGTAAAAAAACCTACACCACTGGATTGGCGTTAAAATCAACTTTCCAATGGTATCTTGTTTACAAAAAATAGAGATTGTATGCAAACAATACGCTCGATTTGGTGAAAACAGCTCCAGAATGCCCAATAAGGGCTGCAAGGTGCCCAAGGGCTAAAAAAAGACAGCCCTTGGTCGCATGTAGGACCAACAGGCTGGCGGATGGGGGCTGGGGTGGAGCCCCTGGTTGTCCATACGACCTGCGTAGAGCTAAGGGGTTGGCTGGGGGCTGGGCGCATAGCGCCCGCCGGTCCCCCATGGGACCGCGACCAGCCAAGCGGAGCCCGTGGGCACTTGAGGCTGGGCTCCTGGTCCACCATAGGATCAGAGCAGACTAGTGAAAGTACTGTGGGGGCTGGGTGGAAAGCGGTAGACCAGTGGAGACTTCTGGCGGTGACGGTGGATCAGTGGTCACCAGGTGGCGAGCTGAAATTATATTAGAGGTGTTGGCACACACTTCAAGAAACACATTTTTTTAAAATTTTGTGCATCGAACTGCATGTTGGGGAGGCCGTACGGCCCCCCAGAAATTTCTTTTTTCCTTTCGGACCAACTTTACCAAAATTGACAAAACAACAAGCATTCTTAGTGTTTTTGGCTACTGGGAGCGCGATGGTGACCTCCATTTGTGCCCAAACTGCTCTGAAAAATTGGCTACCTCCAGAACTTACAAAAAATATCCTAGCTTGAAACCCTCATGGATCTGGCAAATGATGGCCAAAATTTGCAAAACAAAATTCAATCCCGACTTTTTCCAGTGCTCTGAATCCAATGGTGAAGCCTGATTTGATCCAAAACGCTGCATGAATGAACTCAAGGAATGATACCCTCGAGGAATCTTGAACGAACCCTGCAATGATTTTCTCAAAAAATCTGAGAAGGGGTTGCAAATCAAGGCTCTGATACCATGTTAGAAACCAAGATCTAAAATGCAAACCAGAAAAATCCTTCCATATAAGAGAAAAACAAAAAAAGCAGAGCTATTGCAAAAAGATGTGCAACATATTATTATTCAAGAATTCTTAATTACAAGATATGATTTGCTTTATAAAAGCAAAGATGCATAACCCTAATCTTATCTTGAGCAACAAGATAGCTTAATAAGATAAAGATGAGAATTAATTGACCTAGGAATTGAATATTACCTAAGTAAAGTTATGCAAGTGTAATTAATTGACCTAGGAATTGAATATTAATTACACTAACACTTTTGAACTAGAATACCTTAATGGAAATTCCTTGGGAATACCAATGAATAGTATTCATTTAAAGATATTTAATTAAAAATTCTCACAATTAGTTTTACTTGTAAATTTTATAATTTATGTACCATATGTATAAAATTTATAAAATATGTCATTTTTATGAGATAGATGCACATATGCAAAAAGGAGAAAAACTATATTATTTTCATATGATATTATTTACATATAATTTTCAGGTACCTAGGCCTATTTTTTGTGACAAAAAAGTGCTTTGAGAAGCTCTATGCACAATAAAATTTACAAAAATTAATATTATTTTGTCCCAAAAGTAAAAAGCAAATAAAATGATATCTAAAATGATATGAAAATCTTATGTTGTGGCCATGACAATAGGAACTCCAATCAAAAGGCTAGCAGTTCTGAGGAATTTGTCGAAGGGTCATTCTATAATTTCCACCACCACTCCCTCAAGTTGGTATACCAAGTTGTGGAATTCAATGTTCGACTCCATGCCATAGATAGGCTCAACATTGTTTGCACAGAGAAGGAAGGAGTTGGCAGGCCTCAAATGTTGGCTATGTCGCTCCAATGTGACAATTCGGAAGCAAAAGAACAAGGGAAGCCATGGAAACATTTTTACATTGTCAACATGATGTAGGAGGTCCATGGCTAAGGCGATGGCAAGGTACAAAATGGCCATGCCCACAATTTCTTCGAGACCCACTAGATAATCTTTATAGAACATAGTATTTGATAACTCCACCACATAATGCTTGGGAACGTTTAGGTCCAACAACGACACCATGAACTAAGAGATAATGTATGTGTTCACATGATAGTGCTTCGCATCTGAGACAAAATCTACACCAAACACCCACTTAAATGCAGTGTTGTTAAGTGGTTTTTGGTTTTCAAAAGTTGCTTAATCTTCTCATCTAAAAGCTCTCCTACAAAGGCCACTTGATTCTTTTTACTCAAAAGCCTAACTCTACTACCCATGTCTTTCAAATGCAAAAAGAAAGCTTGCAAAATGAGAAGTTACTTTTACAATGGGATAGGAGGCAATTTATAAAAAAAAAGAACAAAAAATTTCTCAAATGGAAATCTTTTTCTCTGTAAAAACAACAATGAGAAATGCAAGTTGTTGATTTGGTGTAAGAGGAAAATCGTAGGAAGGAGGATTTACATAAACTCTTAAAAAATGATGTAAGCACTAGACTAATGCTGAACATGTAGCTTATATCCATTTGTCCCTGTTGGAACACAACAATCTACTAAGAGGGGGGTGAATCAATAGATCAATTAAAATTTAACCCTCTTAACAAACTATGCAGATAAATTAGCTAAGCAAAGAAATAAGCACACACACAAATGCAAATAACATAAGATATATGTGGAAAACCTAAGATGGGAAAAACCATGATGAGAATAGATGCTACAACTAAATGAAGATAAATTATTCAATGTTGCAACACTATTTGCAACTTCCCAATTCTTTGTTGTTACAACTACAACACAATTCTCTATACTGCTCATCTCTTCGTTTTGCAAGTTGAATATTAACCCTGATAAAGTTCTCTAATTTTTTTTGTGTTCTAATCATTCATTTCACCTCTCCATTTTTTGTTAGTACATTCTCTATCTGCCTCAAGATATCACACATAAACTTTTCACTTTTTCTCTTACTGCATTCTTTATCCTCCTCAAAATCTCACACATACACTATCTGTTGCATCAACTCATCAACACATAGACAAATTGTGATTGTCTTCTTTTTGCATAGCTTCGTCAACTTGCATTAATTTCCTTGAGCTTTGTGCATACCTATAAAAATCCCTTGCTAGGGATTACTCATTATATTCTTCAATAATCCACCTATTCATCAAGCCACACACTCCTCATCAAATTCGGGTTCATTGAATTTGCTAAACATAGTAACCTATAAAACCCTAAACTTGATATGCATTTGATGTCAAATCTTTGTGTATCTGATGTGATTCTAATCTTGATCACCTTTGTAGTCTGTGTCATCGCTGTGCAATTCATATCGCTAATAAAATTGGTTGCTGGAGTAGGTAAATGAATTAAATTCATGCACTATTTAGTTTATAGTCGAAACCATTGTTCACACTATCATAACTGTTTGAGATCTTCATCTTTAAATTTAGGCCATTGAACTGACTCTTCGTGCCACATTTTTGGATGATTTCCACTCATTGTTCAACTTTAAAACATAGTTGTGTGATTAAACACCTTTTATCTTACGCCATTTGATCACCACCACATATTGAAACTATGTTTGGGGAATTGATCTTTATTTTTGTGATGTGAGGTCTTTCGATCACTGCTCAATCACAAGAAATTGATCACCATGGTTGAACTTCCATCACATCTTGCTTGGTGTATTTTATTTACAATAATGATGTGAATAAATGAGGTGATGCAATCACATTCCACCAACTATCTCATAGGGCACACATGTCACTAGCCCACATTCCCGTAGGGCTAAGGAAGGACCCACCGAATCTTCAATGGGATAGTGGGTTTTTTCCATTTGTATTGGATGATGTTATACTCCACTTCACATATCTCAAATAGCTTTACTCCTCTTTCCTTCACAACAATGATGTGAAGGGATAGCGTGATGTAACTATAACTTGCCACATGTCCTTACTGATGTCATCTTCCACTACCAAAGCTTGTTACTTTCTCGCAATCCCACAAGCCAATTCAAGGACCCACCATACATGCCATAGGCTAGCGAGAATCCATTTAATCTAAGCCATTTGATCATATGCATTGATCAAACTTTATCACCCATCGTAGATTGCACATACCGAAGTAAACTTCAAGGTGAGATGTAAAGACATTGTTCAATGACCATTTAATCATCTATGCACCAATTTGCATCATTATTTACCTCCATCGCATATCACAATTTGAGCATGGTTGTGGTGAACACAAGCCACAATGTGAAGTGTGATTTTGATGCACACACAAACTCTACTAACCAGTAGTGCTAGGTAAAGGGGTTGGTATCCTGATGACACCAATAGATTAAGTGATGACTTAAATGACCTTCCACCATCTATACATAGTCAACACCAAAATATAAAGAGTTTTCATCACCATGACTGCAACACTTGGGGTTTATTTGCAAAACTCTAGTTTGACTAGAAGGAATAAATAAATCATTTTTGAGCATAGTCCACATCCTCTAATCATGCAAACCATACCAATTGAATCCACTCAAGAAACCCATGTCAAATATGCAACCTGTTTTCTCTTTTGACATATGGAAGTAACTTTTACAACATCATGACAATATTTCATGCCAACTTTGCATCATTTTGAGCAACATTGCAATAATTTGTAAAACATGGTCTTCTCTCCATCATATTGCACTAACTCTTCAAAAACCTTATTCACTAAGCTCAATGACATCCAGGCATCCACTAATCTTCCCTTTGACATCAATGACAATATTATGCCAACAATATCCCCTTTTTCATTGATGGCAAAACCAAATGCTCAAAATGCTTTGTACCAATTCTAAATGCTTTAATTCAAGCTTTGTACTAACTGAACCAACACCACACCAATCAATTGAATAGCTCTATACCAATTAAGAATGGTTTGATACCAATTGGAACCACTCAGTACCAATTGAACTGCTATATACCAATTATAATTTTTTTTTATTATGAGTGCACATACAAAACAACTCCTCCTTAGACATATCTTTCATTAGAGCCTTTTCTTGAATTTCTCCCTCTTTCTCAATCGTATAAGCATTTTCTTTCCTTTTTCTAGAAAATTTTCTCTACTTTTCTCCCCCTTTAACAAAAATTGAAAAGAGACACTTCAAAACATCTAGCAACACTTAACCGATCTCCCCCTTGAAGCTTCTCCCCTTTCACAAGCAAATTAAAGAGAAAGAATGTCACCATAAATCTATAACCATCAAGTTGTTAGAAATTTGTAAAACTAAGTTTAACTAACTTAATCTCTCACTTTATTTCCATGGATGAATTAAATATATATGAATCTCCCCCTGGACCCATGCCCTATCACTAGAATTTAGTTATATGATGTGGGAGTAATTACTCCAAATTTTATCCTCAGATAATCAAATTGTTCCTTGCGAAGAGGCTTTGTAAATATGTTAGCAACTTGTTCTTTGGTAGGAACATATTCCATGTTGACTTCCTTATATGCAACCTTTTCTCTTATGAATTCATACTTGATTGATATGTGCTTTGTACTAAAGTGCATCACTTGGATTATTTGATATGTTGATTGCACTTGAATTATCAAAAAGAATAGAGATAGGTTCTTTGTACTCAACCTTGTTTTCCTTGAGTGTCTGTTTCATCCACAATACCCTAGCACAACATGTTGGTGCTAATGTATACTCTACTCTTGATATAGAAAGAGTGACTGATTCTTGCTTTTTTCTCATCCAGGGAACAAGTTTGTTCCCCAAAAATAATTTTGCACCACTGGTGCTTCTTTTGTCATCTACACTTCTAGCCCAATCAACATCTGTATAAGTAGTTAAAGTGATACCTTTGCTCTTGGGATACCATAATCCATAGTCAATAGTACTTTTGATATATCTAAAAATTAATTTTACTACATTGACATGAGACTCTTTAGGAGGAGTTTGAAACCTTGCAACCATGCACACTAATTGCATGATATTTGGCCTTGATGCAATTAAGTATAACAAGCTTCCAATCATTGACCTATACATTATTTGATTTGCATTAGGGGACTCATATGATTTACTCAATTTACATCTAGTTATCATGGGGGTACTAACCGGTTCGCTATCTTCCATTCCAATATTTTTAAGCATTTCCTTACCATATTTGGTTTGAGATATAAATGTCCATCATTAGTTTGTAAAATTTGTAAGTCAAGGAAAAATGATAGCTCTCCTAGTATTGACATCTCAAATTCATCTTGCATTTGGACTGCAAATTCTTTGCACATTTTATCATTGCTACCACCAAATATGATGTCATCCACATATACAAAAACCATAATCATGTGATCACCTTCAGTTCTAAATTAAAAATTGATGTATGCACATCCTTTCTTGAATCCTTGTTGTATATACTGGTCTAATCTTCAATATCATGCCCTTAGTGCTTGTTTTCGACAATACAATGCTTTCCTCAGTCTGAAAACATAATCTTCTTCTTTTGATAGATGAAAACCTTTTGGTTCTTCAATGCATACTTCTTCTTCAAGCTTTCCATTTAGAAAATAATATTTTACATCCATTTGATAGACTTTAATTCCCTTATAAATAGAAAATGTATGAAACATCCTTATGGCTTCTAATCTTGTAATAGGTGCAAATGTTTCTTCAAAGTATATGCCTTCAAATTGTGCATATCCCTTGCACACCAATATTGCTTTGTCCCTTATTACCCCTCCGTCTTCATTGATATTGTTTCTAAACATCTATTTAGTACCTATCACATTTTTTCTTGGGGGTCTAGGAACTAATTCCCATGTTTTATTTTTCTTAATCTGATTTAGCTCTTCTTCCATCGCCTTTATCCAGCTCTCATCCTAGTTGGACTCCTTTTAGCTTTTAGGTTCAATCTAAGACAAGAGATAAAAAATTACTTGTTCCTTGTTCTTTGCAAGTCTTCTCCTTGTTTGGACACCTTCATTTTTGTTTTCAATTATTTGATTTATAGGATGATCCTTTTGAATAGATTTTGTAGGAACTTTTTCAACCTCTTCTTCTAGCTCTTCATTAGCAACATCTTCTTCACAATCTAATTCATCTTCAAAGTTATCTCTGACAGACTAGCATGTTTCAATTCTTCATCAATCTTGACATTGATACTTTCTATAGTCTTGTGTAGCCTTTTGTTATAACATTTGTAAGATTTTCTTTGAGTGGAATATCCAAGAAGTATTCCTTCATCACATCTAGAACTAAAGCTTCCCAAGTTGTCTTCATCTCTTTTGATGTAGAAATTTCTACCAAAAACCTTGAGATAATTGAAAAACGTTGGCTTACCGTACCATAGTTCATAGGGAGTCTCATCACTTTTTACTCTAATTTGAACTCTATTCAAAATATATACTCCTGTATGAACTACCTCTCTCCAATACACATTAGGTAATTTGGCCTCATTCAACATTGTTCTAGCCATCTCCTTAAATATTCTATTCTTTCTCTCAACTAATACATTCTGTTATGTAGTTCTTGGTGCAGAATATTGCCTTTTGATTCCATGCTTCTCATAGTATCCAATGAATTCACTTGATGTGAATTCTCCACCTCTATCTGACCTTAAGCATTTGATTCTTCTACCAATATCCTTCCTAACCATTCTTCTAAATATCTTGAACCTTTGAAATGTTTTTCTTATCCTTTAGAAAGGTTACCCATGTCATTATTGAATAATCATCAATCAACAACATGAAGTATCTTTCACCTTTTAGTCCTCTTGTCCTTGTAGGACCACATAAATCAGTATGAACTAATTGCAAGGGATTTCTAGTTGAATACTCTTTTGTATAAAATTCAAACCTTGTTTGCTTACCTATTTGACATTCTTTGTAGGTGGTGTTTGCAGGCTTATTTATCTTAGGCTTCTTCCTTACAAGTCTTTTTGAGCTCACTTTCACTAGGTTATCAAAATTTACATACTCCATTCTCCTATGCCACAACCAACTCTCATCTACATGTCCTATCAAATAGTTCTAAATTTTTACTTCACTAAGATTGTAAAGGTTGCTATCAGTTCTTACTTTTTTTTTTTTAGACTGCACGAATCGGGTAGCACGACCCCCTATAAACTGTAGTGCACCTAGTAAAATTTTTAACATGACCAGTGGCACTGGCGTGACACGCCCTCTGGTACCACAGACTATCAGTTCTTACTCCATACATAATTATTTTTCCATTTTTCCTTATCTTGCATCCTTCTGAATTAAATGTGACTTTGTAACCATTGTCACACATCTGACTCACACTCAACAGGTTGTGCTTCAATCCTTCAACATAAATAACATCTTTTGTAGGAAATTTATAATTTATGTCAATTGTTCCTTTACCACAAATTTTTATAGTAGTGTTGTCACCTAAATTGACTAATCCTTCCTTACTTTTATTAAGTTTTTTCTCTTCTCACCAGTCATATGTTTTGAACAACTACTATCTATTACCCAAATATTTTGATTTTTCACATGAAGTGCCATTTGTGTAATCATTGAATGGGTGGGAATCTACTCTTTTTCCTTCCATACCTTCTGGAGTTTATTTTATGCCTTTTCTTGCTTCTTCTTAGGGACTTTAGACTCTTTACTTACTTTAGGTGATGTATTCTTCTTTTTCTCATTCTATATATTTGGTCTTATAAATTTTGTTCTACAATTCTTAGCTATATGAACAAAGTTATTATAATCATAACACATCACATTCATATCAACTAAAGGATCAAATGATTTTTTTCTTACAAAACTTGTACTCCTTTTAGGAAATATTCTATATTCTCTAGCCCTATGACCAATTTGATTACAAGTACAACAATACCCATATAAGTATGAATAATTCCTTGTCATAGAATTTCCTTGAGAAATATGAGGGAATCTCCTTTGATTCAGTTTCCTCACATTTCTCACTCTTGTGAATCTATCAGCATCAGTTCTCCTTATGTTTTGCTTCTCATTCCAATGATTAGGAACTAATTTGTTGTTATTCTTGTCTGTAGTAGAATTCTTCTCTTCATCAAAATTTTTTATCTCGGTAGTATTCTCCTCTTTAGAGGTGTTGTCCTTGTAGGATCTCTTACCATCTATATCAAAAATTTCTTCTACTCTAAATCTTTCATACAGTTTTGTAGATGCACTTGTAAAAGTACTTTTTCCTTACTCAAGACCTAAACTAGAATTTTTCTTTGTTGGAAGGATTTTGTGTGCTTAATAATCCATGAAAAATATCCAAGCCTCCCTTTAGCTTCAGGCCTTTTTCTATTTGTTCTCTAGCCTTTTCCAAATTCCTTAGGGAAACTATTTCTGCCTCTAGCTGCATACATTTGTCAACCTCAGACTATAGTTTGGACTTGAATACATTTTCTATCCTTTTGGTTTCTTCTACTTGTAGCTTCAATCCTACTACCATCTGATTAGATTCATGAATATTTTTTGTTAGTTTCTCATTCTCATTTTGTGCAAGCTTCTTCTTATGCTTATTCTCATTTTATAGACTAACAATCTCCTCTGTTAGGTTATAAATGATCTCTTATAAGGCACATATGTGTTCTCCCTCAAGATTAACTTCTCCTTCTACTTCATCTTCTCCAAGATCCTCAACCTTTCCATTCTTCCTTTCTTCAAAGTCTTTTTCCATGGAAAGAAATTCTCTTTCTTCCCTTACAAAGGCACAATCTTGTTCATCATCCAAACTATCAATAGCATATGATGAATTAATTTCCTCTTGAATGTATAGAATCTTGTTCTTCTTCTAAAAATTTTTCTTCTTAGGAAAATAGTGTTTCTTCTTTTTACCATCTACATCTTGTTTTGAGTTATCCTTCTTATTGTAAGGTAATTTAGCAAAAAAATGACCTACTTTACCATAGTCAAATCACTTGAAGGGTAACTTACCTATATAGCTTTTGGAGCCTCTTCTTAATCTTCTAATGAAGTTTACTTCTTCCTGATTAGTCTTTTCATGTTCAGATGTGGAGGCTTATTCCTTGTCCTTCTTGTATACTTAAACCTTTTCCTTATTGGAATCCTTGAATGCAACTTCTCTTTTAGATGATTATGATTTTCCCATTCTCATTTCATATGCAGTGAATATGGGATGTAGTTCATCAAGAGAGAGTTTATCTAGTTCTCTTACTTCCTCTATTGTAGATATCTTGGAGTCATACTTGGATGTAATTGACCTTAACACCATTTGTAAAATAATTGAATACTTTATTTCTTCTCCAAACCCTCTGATTGAGTTCACAATCTCATCAACTCTGAGAAGATAATCTATAATATTTTCTTCTTGACTCATCATGTGAATTTCAAACTCGGATATGAGAATTTGTAGCTTTTCCAACTTCACTTTATCATATCCTTCTTAGATGAATTTCTAACTATTCAAAAAATCTTGAGTATTTTGACAATGTATCACTTTGACAAATACTGAGCTTTCCAATCCACAAAGAATAGCATGCTTAGCCTTTGCATTGTTCTCATAGTATTTCTTTCTTGTAGCATTAATAGGACCAGTAGCAAGAGGAGTAGATCCATTTTTTACTGACATCCAAACATCAAAGCCTAAGGATTCCAAATACATCTCCATCATAATGCTCCAGAAAGCATAATTTGATCCATCAAGTTGAGGTTCCTTATTTGTAGATGAACCCTCTTGACTGGACATTTTGTTCACTTGTCCAAGATATACCCAAGTTGATTAAGATTCTTTAAGGGAATCAAGGCTTTGATACCAATTTTTGGAACACAACAATCTATTGAGATGGGAGGTGAATTAGTAGATCAATTAAAATTTACCCCTTAATAAACTATGTAGATAAATAATCCAAGCAAAAAAATAAGCACACACACAAATGTAGATAACACAAGATATACATTGAAACCCAAGATCAAAAATCCATGGTGAGAATAGTTGTTACAATCTACTATCATAATCCAACCTCACAATCAAATATTTTGATTACAATGTTTAAGGGCATAAACCCTAAGGAGACACCAATCCTCTGGTTTTTGGAGCGCCCACTATAAAGAAGCACCAACTCCCTACACTAGGCACCTACCTAGTTTTTTGATGGAAACCACCAATCAGATTTATAATGAAAGCTATTACAATTTTTTCTTTTGACCACAATTCAATGTTGCAACCGTATTTTCAACTACCTAATTCTTTGTTGTTGCAACTGCAACTCAATTCTCTACCCTACTCTCTATTCTACAACTTGAATGTTAACCCTGATAAAGGTATCTAATTTTTGTTTGGGTTATACTCATTCATTGCACCTCTCCCTTTTTCTATTAGTGCATTCTATATCTGCCTCAAGATCTCACACATACACTCTACACTTTTTCTTTTAGTGTATTCTCTGTCCACCTCAAGAGCTCACACATACACTATCTACTACATCAACTCATCAACACATATAAATTTTTTTATTATCTTATTTTTGAATACCTTCATAGTACTAAAATAATATCTTCATATTTTGCACATACCTATACAACTCCCCTACTAGGGTTTTCTTGTTATCTTCTTTAGTAAGCCACCTATTCATCAAGCCACACACACTCCTCATCAAATTTGGGTTCGTTGAATTTTCTAAACATAAGAACCTCCAAAACCATTAACCTGGTATGTATTTAATGCCATATCCTTATGTATCTAATTTGATTCTAATCTTGATCACCTTTGTAGTCTATTCTACTATTGTGCAAGTCTTATCACCAATCAAATTGGTCATTAGAGCAGGTAAACCAATTAAATTCATGCACTATGTCAGCTCACAATTGAAACCCTTGTTCACACTGTCATAGCCATTTGAGATATTGATCTTTAAATTTGAAGGAACCTGAATTTTTTTTATGTTCCATCAAAAATATTGTCACATTTTAAATATTGGGTTGGTATCTAAAGGCTTAGGGTTTTGCTTGTCATCACTGTTGAAGGGTTTTTTGTGTTAGCTTGGAATCCTTCCTTAAGAAACCCTTAACTCTAAACACTTGCAAAGTTCTAATTTTCTATTGACCTTCTGTTGCTTGTTGCTAGTCATATTAAAACATCTTATGTCATTAACGGTTGTGGGGTAACTGGTCCCTCATGCCTAAGTATAAGTTCTTACTTTTATAAGGTTGAGTAAAGAGCCTTTTTGGCCTTCACATCCTTTGCATTTTATGACTTAGGAACTTTTGAGCCCCTTTTCTCATGTTGTCCTAGAGGGTGCCCTTTATTAGAACAACTTATGTGTGCTTAAAAGTTTTCACTTAAGTCCCCTCATCCACCTTTCTTTATCGCTCATCGTAGATTGCTTCTGGAGTGTATGTTTTGAATCAGTGATAAGCGAGGAGCAGTATTTTTTTAGCTTCATTCATTGCAGATAGCTTTGAGAGCTCTTAATATGAAATAGTGATAAGAAATGTTCTTGCTTCTCCTTGAATTGTTGAAAATTTTCTTATCGCTAATGGCTTTTGAGCCTTAAATATTGTATTAGCGATTAGCGATGAACTTCAGGCCTATTTTTTTTCCTTCATCGCTCATCGTGGATGGTGATGTAATGGAAAATTTTCAAATAGAAATGAGCGATATATGGTATCTCATGTTTTTCCCACATCTTTGATGGGTTTTGAATGATATGTTCTATATTAGTGATACACGATGCAAGTGTTCAATGCAAATCGCTAGGATCTCTCATCGCTAATTTCTCACTAACTTTATGAGGAGAATTAGCGATGGGTGATGGACCTAGTGCTTTTCCTTTTTCTTTTATTGCTCATCATGGAATTATTCCAAATCTTAAGTTTCAAAATAGCGATGAGCAATGGAGTTATCTATTCAAGTTTCTTTTGCTAATTTGAATAGATCTTATGTGCGATGTCTTTTGTATCATTGATTCTCATGTAGGTGCACATGTCATAATTTGGCCTCTTCACCATATATCCTGTCGTTGATGTAATATAGAGTTCAAAGTATGAATCGATGATGTACGATAGGAAGGTGAACGTGATGGAGGATGGACCATAGACCCAAGGGTTAATATTTCATCGCTTGGATGCTTTCATCATTGATAGAACTAGTAAAGAATGAAATGTTTCAGTGATAAGCAATGACTATCAAAGAAAAATGGAAACATGGTAGTATCTTTAGGACATCGTATAAAGCAAAGAAGAAAGTAGTGAGACGAGTGGAGAAACATTGATGTGGTTTTAAATCAAGATGATCCAATGGGATGAAGTTCATTGCAACAATACTCTCATCATTGATTGAACCTTGGAATTTGGGGCAGGTTTGCGATGAGTGATGGAGTGTATAAGGGACTGTTATCTTCAAACGTTGGTTTTGTGTACTTCACCAATATTAATGAAGGAGCATAGATTGAGTTGGAAATGCATGTTAATTGTTAGATCACATATGATTAATGAAGATTACAGGAAAACATGGATACATTTGAGGTGGCGTCACTATTTTCTAGGAATAAGTTTCTAAAGGCCGAAAAATGATGCTCATGATCACCATGGATGAAGTTTTAAATCCTTAAATATTGATGGCCTAGATTCAAAGCTGAGCTGCTAATTTATCAACTCACTCATGCAAGAATTTCTTACATCATTAATTGTTGCATGCTCCAAATCATCTATTTAATGTAGATTACTTGTTTTTTGTGTTCACCATTTTTAGTCTATAGAGAATGTGAGGTGTGGCTTATTGAAGAAGTGGGTGAGTGTTAATTTTCCCTGAGCTGAAAAGTGAACGTTCTTGTCTCAGGTGAGTTAGTTTCCAATTGGGCTCTCTATCATTCATGTTCTAGTTCACCTAGGAATTCCTTTTCTGGGACTAGTTGTGATTGTCGGGGTTTATGGGTGTGCTTCCCTGTAAATTTGATTTAGAGGCTTTTAAATTGTCAATTTCTACTCAATTTAGACTTGCTAATTTTCACCTTTTGTTCTGTGAGATGGGAAAGTCTGGTGTGCCAATTCAACCAGTTAGGAGGTCTAGCTGACGAAATGTGTTTGAGTGTTATGAGGATATGTTTGTAGCTGAGCAAGAAGTCTCGATGACTTCTGAGGTTTCAAAGGGTAAGAGGAGGGCCCATGGTCATAAGAAGAAAACAATTTTCCAGAGTACTTATAACTTAAGGAATAGGCCCATTTCAGAAGAATTGGTCAAGTTTAAGGGCAAGGAGTCGGCTAAGCCTATGAAGAAGGCCAAGAAAAGAGACAAGATTCATAAGGCCTACCTAGGAAAACATAATTATCCTGTTGTGCTCTCTGATAGTCCTTCAAATGCTAGAGGTGACACTGACTTGGGATATAGCTAGTATCTTCACTCTCTAGTGCCATATGAAAGCTTCGATGAGGATGTGATGATGGTTCCTCCAATTTTGTCATGAACAAGGAGTGGTCGAGCATACTTTGATGCTGACGACTTGGAATAGAGTCTTCTCCTTATTTTTGTTTTTGATGATACCATGGTCTTTGCATAGGAGGCTCTCTTTTCAACGTGTCCATGGTTTTGGTCTTTTACTCTTCCATGCTAATGTGGAAGTCCTCGGGCTAGTATGATACATAATCTTTTGTTCAACATGGACATGGAGGAAACAATTAATGGTACCCTGTGCATGAGTTTTGTCTTTTTCCTTCCCCTACTTTCAAATGATTACATAAAACCACTTGGGGATTTTCTCGAAATCGGTTGAAATTAGGTTTTGAAATGAAATGAAATGTGTTTGTAACTCAGTCGGATGCTTTGTCCTCCCCTGTTTATAAAAAGGATTTCATGGCTAAAATAGGGAGTTTAGAAATTTTTGAGTCTAAGAAGGGTCTAGGTAAAGCCTATGCTCAGAGAGAAGTATAATGTTGTGTGATTGAAAATATGTGTATTAAAATGAGATAAATACTATTCAAGCACACCAATGAAACTTTAAATCAAAGGAAAACTAATTAAATAAAGTAAAGCAAACTCTCAATGCAGCAACTCCTTTGAAGACGTCCCATTGTCCTCTATCTCTAGTATCTTTTGCTAAAGCTCTCCGTTTTGTATGCTAAGCTCCACAAAATGACTACTAAAGAACGATATTTAAAAATAAATGCATACTATACTAAGAATGCAAGATTTTGAAGGGTGATTATTGAAGGAATGTTGGTTGTTCACTTCAGCAGTATAACAACTTGATATGATGACAAATGGAGAATGATAGAAATGAATGAAAGATTGAGGAATGATTTTGGCAAAATGCGGATGTCTGAAGAAGATCCGATCTAAATGGCTTGTGAAAGGTTAGATTTATAGAGTTTTCGAAAGGATTTGATTGGCTGATTCGATTGACGGTCTGAATTAAGCTTATTCGAACGGACAGTGGCAGATTTTTGAAAGTGGAGAAGAGGATGAAAGGTTTCCCTTTTCTTTCAATTTCTGTCATTGAGTTTCAAAGGAAAACTTCCATTTCGAAGGATAAGTTGAGAATTTGGAAGGGTGAGTTACAAATAAACAAATTAAATTTATTTAATTTGTAAGTGAAGATGAAAATGGAAACTCGCATAATTAAATAAATCATATTTAATTATGTTTTAGAAATGAAATTAGAGGAAAATATTAAATTATATATTTAATATTTAATTTGAGGATGAAAAGAATATTCCATTATTTGAATATTCAAAATATTCAAACTTTAGAATGATATGATAATTAAACTAAATAATCATATTTATTTAATTTAATTAAGAAGAATGTTGGAAATGTCAATAATTAAATAAAATTATTTATTTAATTAAAGTAGAAGAATTAGAAAATGAATAATATAAATAAATAATTAAATTTATTTATATGTAGATGACTTTTAGGGGAATTAATTAAATAATTCATATTTAATTAATTTAACAAGCTTAATCATGACCATTTTTAGGCATATACAAATGTAAATAGATAAGTTGATGAATATATCAAAAGCAAGTCTGGGGTATGATTCATAATGTATGTTGATCTTAAAATGGTTTTACAAAGTAATATTAAAGTAATGAAAGAAAATACTAGTTCTAAAATATGTGCTCTCCTTTGTATTTTCCTTGCAAATTATGAATGAAATTGTTAATTATAATTTCATTTGTCTTCTGTTATTTGCATTGAATGAATGGGTTTGTTTATGCTTCAATCCAATGAGTTGATTTAATGCTGAAATAAGGTCATTGGTTTGTGGGAAAAGGATATAGGATTTGGTAAGGAAGCAGTGTTTTAAAATGTAGTGAGTTGGATGCCACAAAGTAGCATGCCAATAGTCCTCTGATTACTGATTTTAAATTGTAGTTGTATTACTGATTAATTGCAAAGTATGACTCTGTTGTTCCCTTAGACTGGGCACTGGTATTTTTCGTTAGTTTATCTTGTGATTGACTGAGGTAGTGTTGAACCTAGCCAGAGATTTGGAATGGGAATGAATTCATAAAATATTTTAAATTACACCATACCAGCCTTCAGTAGTACCGTATTCCTTGCAATAAATAGCAATTTCATAAGAGGTTTTCCAAGCCTTTGATGATATTTGTTTATTTTCACTTCCTAAGGAATACACTTGTGTATGGAAATGCTCTTGATCAAGTAGGGATATTATGAGCATAAATAGGATTACCCTCCTGGGTTTCATAGAGCCCGAAGAGAAGAAGTGGGGTTTTTAATGCTTCACTTAGTTGTTGGCCAATCCTCACCCTTACTAATAATTGAGTTCTAGCACATTCATAAGTAAGGGATGAGATTAAGTTTGGTTCAAGAAAAATAACCAACATAAATGGTGACTCTGCTGGGGACTTACTTGAAGATCATCTTGCCTTAAAGAGTCGTTGAAGTTTCAAAATAGTTTATAACCAGATATTGAAAATTGTGGAATCTTATTTGCACCCATCTAAGCCACCAACAGAAATGGTGACTTTACTAGGGAATTATTTGAGAAAAACTTTGCAGTAGATCATTTTTCCTTGATAGAGTCATGGAAGTTCTAAATTAAAGTGCTCACTAAAAGTGGGTGGCGACTCTGAGGAACTTTGTACCAGTAAAAAATTGTGAAAGAAAAGGACTCCTAAAGTGAAATCAATTGGTGAAAGAAACTTTGTATTGTTGAAGTTTGATCCTCTACAAAGAAGGTGGCGACTCCATGCAAAGAAATTGATAAAGCATGATATCTGTAAAAATATCTAGGTATTTTCCCCTATTTTGATTTGTAAGAAGAGATAAATTTGTAAGAAAGCCATTTTTAGAGATATGGAATAAATACTTTATTCCCAATTAAGTGAGTTAAATCACTAAGGAAGGGAATAGTGATGGTCATTTTACATACTTCTGAGCTGAAATTTGTAGTATCTAAATGGGATGGAAGAAGTATGCTTATTTTTGTAATTTTCCTTTTAGAAAATTTTAAGGCATGAGTATAATTGAGCTATCCATCTTTATAATCATGGAAAGGTAATTAATATTTGAATAATGAATAAAAATACAAGAGAAATATACCATTCCCGTGCATTTTCTGGTAAAGCATCAAGTAAAAGTATGTCGAGTTTGTAAATCCTAGAGTACCCTCAAAGGAAGTTCTTTATTAAGAGATATAAGCCATTAAGTTTTGGTGGTATTAAAGGTTTCCCTAATAAGATCTGTGATGATATTAGGAAACATTTACCAAAATTTACAGGGAAAAAATCTGAGTCATCTTCTAAACACTTGATTGCATTCATAGATTTGATGGGTGATTTTTAAATAGACCATGAGGATGTTGTCATGAAACTTTTTTCTTAATCTTTGAAGGAAAATGCTAGAGATTGGTTTTCATACTTACCAATTTGTTCTGTAGCTTCATGGAATGGTTTCATGGTTGCATTTATGGAACAATTTGATGAAAGGGTTAATCCTATCTTGTTAAGGAAAAGAGTTACGAAAATCCAAAGGGATGAAGATGAGTTGGTTCCTGCTTTCAACCTCGGATTTGATCAAACGGTAAGAGATATTCTTGAATACCTAAGACCTAGTGATGCAAAATGTTTGATTATGTATTTAGGATCATTTGATAATGAAATGAGTTACTTGATAAGGGATAAAGAACCCAAAAAATTTCAGCAGGCTTGTCACATTGCTATGGATATTGAAAACATTGTGAAATATTCAATGATGAAAGGACATGTGGTTGCAAGTGTTTCTTGTCCTAGTTCACATCAAGTGAGTGTATCTCTTAAAGATATAAGAGTTGATCAAGGTGATAATGCTTTAGGTATCACACCTTGTTTACTCTCACAACATGTTAATCAAGGATTGATTCAGGATAGACTTCCACAAGTTTCACTTAAAAGCGATCAGATGTTGTTAGTCCAAAGATTGTCCAACATGAAAAGATATGAGAATGAGTTTCCCTATGAATTGTTAGCAAGGTTCTTAGATGCCCTGCTAGAAATCCCTAAAAGGTTATGACCTAAGGATTCAGTTTGCATTGACCTATTCTATGACACTTATGAGCCAAGGCTTAGTACCTTGCCCAAGGACTTGAAGCCTCAGGATTTTGATCAGATTATTGATTGGATTAGAATCGCTAAGGAAGAAAAGCATGACTATAAACAAAAAATGAGGTTTCAAAATGGAAAAATTGCTAGCCTTATTGACAAAGATCAAGAGTTTACTCAAAAAATGGATAAGGATGTTTTCTGAAAATGAATGTCTGCATAACAGTATGAATGATGATATTGTCATACTTGCAAATACTATTGATGTACTTTTAAAAGTTGATAACTAGGGTAATGAAGATGAAAAATTTAATTACTCTCATAAGGAATACAAACCTTTTTGTGAGGAAAACTTGAAGGCACCTTTCTTGCTTGAGGAATTTGACTGTGTCAGTACTCATGAAATTCAGCCTTCACCAATAGATAAACAGATTACATGTGATAGACTCTTGTAAAGAAATTCAACTACTTCAGAATTAGAGCATCCTGATGATATGATTGGTGCTGAATTTGAAGATAAGAATGTCTATGTTCAGACTCTGGAGATTGATTTTAATGGTGGGATTGGTGATGTCAGTCAGTAAGGTCTTGTTTTTTAATGTTTACATGGAGCAGAAGTAGGGTTTGTAGATTTCATGATAGAGATAGACATGGCTGTTCTTGACCAAAGTTCTATTGAGAAAGGAAATGAAAAATTCTACTTGGAGGAATAGAGAGTATCTCCAAGTTGTCATCAGTCCTATGAGTCAGTAAACCTATCATTTGATGATGTAGTTGAATATCATACTACTGATCATATTAAATTTGAGCTAGTTGATCCATCTTTTGAAAATTTTTGCTTCCAGTTGAAAGATGATAATTGGGAAGAAGAATCAAATGGTGATAGTGATCTTGAAACATAAATTATCTCCAATATCTGGAATAATATGAATGATTCGCTTTATGAGAAAGATCTTGATCTAAGTAAAAGTGAAAATGCCATGGATTATGAGAAATTGATTTTTCAAGGTAACAAAGCATTTGGAAACATAGCTAGTTTATATTGCTCTGATGAATATGAACACAAATTTGAAATGAAGCATGTGTATGAACATTTCTTGTTCATCACATAAAGTGAATGTGTACTACTGAACGAGAGTCTTGGAAGGAGTGTATATGAGTATTTCCAACTTAATAAGCATAATTAATCTGATATTAGTCAAATGGATTATGAATGTTTCACTTTCCCAATCTAGTTAGATGAGCATTTGGTGGAATATAAAGATAAGTTGAGTCAGATAGGCTGCTACACTAATCATATATTCCAGTTAACACCTGATTACAATGCATAAAGGGACATGAATGTCAGAGATAATTGCAAGATCAAGCACATGTCTATGATGGTTGAATGTAGTGACTACAACATGATTAGCTAGTGGACCCTTCATGATAGTGTTTTCAACCTCGGCATGGTGCAAACAGTGAAAAATAAGCTTTTTGACAGAGGTAGGCACCATTTTTAAGGTTTGTTTGGCCCTATAACTTGTGTAAATACTATTCTTTTTTTTTCATTTGGGTTTGGTTCTCTTCCTTCATTTGTGGTTTTGGCTCTCTTTTCTTGGTTTGCTTCACTTGAGATTCTAGCATCTTGCCATGCCTACAAGAGGCATGCGTCCCCAGTTGGAGCCACTAATGGAACTTGCAAATTTTTTATGTTCCATCTCAAAATATTGTCACATTTTAAATATTGGGTTGGTATCTGAAGGCTTAGGGTTCTACTTGTCATCAATATTGAAGGGTTTTTTGTGTTAGTTTTGAATCCTTTATTAAGAAACCCTTAGCTCAAAATGCTTGCAAAGTTATAATTTTTTGTTGACCTTCTGTTGCTCATTACCGGTCATATTAAAAAATCTTATGTCATTAATGGTCATGGGGTAACCGGACCCTCATGCCTAGGCCTAAGCTCTTATTTTTATAAGGTTAAGTAAAGAGCCTTTTTGGACTTTAAATCCTTTGCATTTTATGACGTAGAAAATTTTGAGCCCCTTTTCTTGTGTCATCCTAGAGGGTCCCCTTTATTAGAAAAACTTATGGGAACATGCTTAAAAGTTTTCATTTAAGTCTCGTCAGCCACCTCTCTTTATCGCTTGTCACAGATTGCTTCTAGAGTGTATGTTTTGAATCAGGTGATAAGTAACGAGTGGTATTGTTTTAGCCTCACTCATCATAGATAGCTTTGAGAGCTCTTAATATGAAATAGCAATAAGAAATTTTCTTGCTTCTCCTTGTATTGTTGAAAATTCACTTATCACTAATGAATTTTAAGCCTTGAATATTGTATTAGTGATTAGCGATGACCTCCAGGCCTATTGTTTTTCCTTCATCGCTCATCGCAGATGGTGATGTAATGGTAAGTTTTCAAATAGCGATGAGCGATATGTGGTATCTCATGTATTTTTTGCATTGCGGATGGGTTTTGAATGATAAGTTTTGTATTAGAAATATGTGATCATGTGTTCAATGCAAATCGTTGGGATATCTCATCGCTAATTTATTGAAAACTTTATGAGGAGAATTAGTGATGGGCGATGGCCTGGGTGCTTTTCTTTTTTCTTTTATCACTCATCTTGGATTCATGCCAAAGCTTAAGTTTCAAAATACGATGAGTGATGGAGTTATTTGTTCAAGTTTCTTTTGAAAATTTGAATAGATCTTATGTGTGATGTCTTTTGTATCATTGATTCTCATGTAGATGCACGTATCATAATCTGGCCTCTTCTCCTTATCTCTTGTCACTGATGTGATCCAAAGTTCAAAGTATGAATCAACAATGCACGATGGGAAGGTGAACATGATCAAGGATGGGCCATAGATCCAAGAGTTAATATTTCATCGCTTGGATGCTTGCATCGCTGATAGAACTAGTAAAGGATGAAATGTGTCAGCAATAAGCGATGACTATTGAAGGACAAGAGCAACATGGCAGTATCCTAAGGACATCGTATAAAGCAAAGAAGAAAGTAGCGAGATGAGTGGAGAACCATTGATGTGGTTTTAAAGAAAGATGATCCAATGGGCTGAAGTTCATCGTGATAATACTCTCATTGCTAATTAAACCTTGGAATTTGGGGCGGGTCCGTGATGAGTGATGGAGTGTATAAGGGACTATTCTCTTCAAACACTAGTTTTGTGTACTTCGTTGATATTAATGAAGGAGCATAGATTGAGTTGGTGATGCATGCTAATTGTTAGATTACATATGATTAATGAAGACTAAGGGAAAATGTGGCAACATTTGAGGTGGCATCACTATTTTCTAGGAACAAGTTACCAAAGGCCAAAAAATAATGCTCATGATCGGCATGGATGAAGTTTTAAATCCTCAAAGATTGACGAACCAGATTCAAAGCTAAGCTACTAAATTATCAACTCCCTCGTGTAAGGAGTTCTTGCATCATTAATTGCTACATGCTCCAAATCGTCTATTTAATGCAAATTACTTCTTGTTCATTTTCACCATTTTCAGTCTACAGAGAATGTGAGGTGCAGGTTATTGAAGAAGTGTGTGAGTGTTAATTTTCCTTGAGCTAAAAAGTGAATGCTCTTGTCCTAGGTGAGTTAGTTTTCAATTGGGCTCTCTATCATTCATGTTCTAGTTCAGCTAGGAATTCCCTTTTTGGGACTAGTTGTGATTGTCGGGGTTTGTAGGTGTGCTTCCCTACAAATTTGATTTAGAGGCTTTTAAATTGTCAATTTATGCTCAATTTAGATTTTCTAGTTTTCACCTTTTGTTTTGTGAGAGGGAAAAGTATGGTGTGCCAATTCAACCAGCTATGAGGTCTAGCCTGCTTAATGTGTTTGAGTGTTATGAGGATATGTCTGTAGTTGAGCAAGAAGTCCCAGTGACTTCCAAGGTTTCAAAGGGTAAAATGAGGGCCCGTGGTCATAAGAAGAAAACAATTGTCTAGAGTACTTACAACCTAAGCAAAATGACCATTTGAGAAGAATTGGTCAAGTTTAAGGGCAAGGAGTTGGCTAAGCCTGCGAAGAAGGCCAGGGAAAGAGACAAGAGTCACAAGGCCTGCCTGGGAAAACATAATTCTCCCATTGTGCTCTATAATAGTCCTTCGAATGCTAGAGGTGACATTGACTTAGGATATGGCCAATATCTTCACTCTCTGGTGCCATATGAAAGCTTTGATGAGGATGTGGTGATGGTTACTACTATTTCATCATGAACAAGGAGTGGTCGTGCATACCCTGATGTTGACTCAGAATAGAGTCTTCTCCTTATTTTTGTTTTTGATGATACCATGGTCTTTGCATAGTAGGCACTCTTTTCAATGCGTCTGTGGTTTTGGTCTTTTACTCCTCCATGTTGATGTGGAATTCCTCTAGCTAGTATGATACATAATCTTTTCTTCAACATGGACGTGGAAGAAACAACTAATGGTATCATATGCATGAGTTTTGTCTTTTTCCTTCGCCTGATTTCAAATGATTACATAAAACCACCTAGGGAGTTTCTCGAAATTGGTTGAAATTAGGTTTTGAAATGAAATGAAATGTGATTGTAACTCAACCGGATGCTTGTTGCTCCCTTGTTTATAAAGGGGATTTCATGGTTGAAATAGGGAGTTCAGAAAATTTTGAGTCTAAGAAGGGTCTATGTAAAGGCTATGCTCAGAGAGTAGTATAATGTAAATAGGTAAGTTGATGAATATATCAAAAGCAATTCTGGGGTATGAGTCATAATGTATGTTGATCTTAAAATGGTTTTACAAAGTAATATTAGTAATGAAAGAAAATACTAGTTCTAAAATATGTGCTCTCCTTTGTATTTTCCTTGCAAATTATGAATGAAATTGTTAATTATAATTTCATTTGTCTTTTATCATTTGCACTGAGCGAATGGGTTTGTTTATGCTTCAATTCAATGAGTTGATTTAATGTTGAAATAAGGTCATTGGTTTGTGGGAAAAGGATATAAGATTTGGAAAGGAAGTAGTGTTTTAAAATGCAGTGAGTTGGATGCCACAAAGTAGCATGCCAATAGTCCTCTGATTACTAATTTTAAATTGTATTTGTATTACTGATTGATTACAAAGTATGACTCCATTGCTCCCTTAGAATAGGCACTAGTCTTTCCGTTCGTTTATCTTGTGATTGACTGAGCTAGTGTTGAACTTGGCCAGAGATTTGGAATGGGAATGAATTCATAAATTTTTTTAAATTACACCATACCAACCTTCAGTAGTACCATATTCCCTACAATAAATAGAAATTTTGTAAGAGGTCTGCCAAGCCTTTGATGATATTCATTTATTTGTGCTTCCTAAGGAATACACTTGTGTATGGAAATGCTCTTGATCAAGTAGGGATATTATGAGCATAAATAGGATTACCTTCTTAGGTTTCATAGAGCCCAAAGAGATGAAGTGGGGTTTTTAATGCTTCAATTAGTTGTTGGCCAATCCTCACCCTTACTAATAATTGAGTTTTGGTAGATTCATAGGTAAGGGATGAGATTAAGTTTGGTTCAAGAAAAATAAAAATAAAAATTTAGCCCATTAATCTGACTCTTCATGCCACCTTTCTGTATGATCTCCACTCATTGTTCAACTTTAAAATGAAACTATGTGATTAAACACCTATTAACTGACGTCATATGATCACCATCTCATATTGCAACTATGCCTGGGGCATTGATCTTTATTTTTGTTATGTGAGGAGATATTGTGATCATTGTTCAATCAAAATCAATTGATCACTACCATTGAATTTTCATCACATCTTTCTTGGTGTTGTTTCATTCAAAACAATGATGTGAATAAATGAGGTGATGCAATCACATTCTGCCAACTATCTCACAGGGCACATATGTCACTAGCCCGTATTCCTACAGGGCTAAGCAGGGACCCATCTAATCTTGAGCGGGATAATGGGATGCTGCCATTCATCCTAGATGATGTCATACTCCACTTACTTCACATATCATGGATATCTTTACTCCTTTTTGCTTCACAATAACAATGTGAACTGATAGGGTGATGCAATTATGACTTTCCATGTGTCCTTATTGATGTCACCTTCCACTACCAAAACCTATCACTTTCTGTTGGTCACACTATACACTTGTCACTTTCCCATAATCCAACAGGCCAATTTGAGGACCCACCATACACGTCATGGGGTAGCGAGAATTTTTTCAATCTAACCTATTTGATCATAACTATTGATCAAAATTTATTTCCCATCATAGATTGCACATGCCAAAGTAAACTTCAGGGTGTGATGTGAAGACACTGTGTGATGACCATTTGATCATTTATGCACAAATCTACATTATTTATTACCTCCATTATATATCACAAATTGATCATGCTCGTGGTCAACACAAACCATGATTTGGAGGGTGGTTATGATGCACACACATACTCTACCAACTGGTAGTGCTAGGTAAAGGGGTCAGTTATCTTGATGATACCAATGGATTAAGTGATCACTTAATGACCTACCATCATCTATACACAGTCAACACAAAAATATAAGGAGCATTCATTTCCATGACTGCAACACTTGGTGTTTATCTACAAAACCCTAGTTTTACTAGAAGGCATACATAAATCATTTTTCAACACGTTCCACATCCTATGATCATGCAGACCATACCAATCGTATCCACTTGAAAAACCCATGTCAAATATGTAACCTATTTTCTCTTTTGATATTGGGAAGTAACCTCTACAACGTCATAAAAAAGTTTCATGACAACTTTGCATCTTATTGAGCAACATTGCAATAATTTGCAAAACATGCTCTTCTCTCCATCATATTGCACCGACTCTTCCAAAACCTTATCCACTGAGATCAATAACATCCAAGAATATATTAATCTAACCTTTGGCATCAGTGACACCTTTTGACATCAATGACAATATTATGTGCCAAAATTCTTGCCACCTTCTTGCTTGATAACTAGTGCATTATTGTGTGAAAAGATTGCTATTAACGCCACCTCCTAACTATTTAATGTAAAAATCTTCTTATATTATGCCTCTAATTTTTATACGTTCTTATTTAAAAATGGTGTGTGGTTAGTACCTAATTCCCTTCTCGAAGTGGAGTTTACATTTCCCAAAAATTAGGTGTTTAATGTGTATCACCCAATTGGTAGTGCTCCAATGGTTAATCATGCCAACCAAGCATTTATCCCTAGTACATTTTAGGGTGTTGAATAATAAAAGTGCGCTGGAAAGCATAAAATATTCTAATTATTGAGCTCTTAATGCAAGAATAAAATTCTCTAGTGCAAAAGTAGTGTTCTAGCAAGGTTTGATGAAACTCGCAAAAAAATGGCAGCTAAAGCATCGACTTCTGGTAAAATATCAAAATTTATCTAGCTCTGGTCAGTTATGTTGATGTATTTTGAGAATTTTCCTTCACTAATGCATAGATTCCTAAGGCGAGAAAATATTTCTGCACCAAATTCATACAACATGGTGATCGCATCAAGCCAAAGTTGATTAAAGATTTTATGGATAACATCTTTGATCCAAAGGTAAATTCAAACCCTTAAATGTCTTTGAGAGGGATCCTTCCAAAGAAGAGCCACCAGGTTGAAAACTAGAAATATAGAGTCTCTCAGAGTTCAACTCTAGCATTATGGTTTGCCCCAATATATGTTTCCCTAGACACATGTCTGCCTTGAGTTGGTGGAAATCTGTGCAAAAAAGCTTGACAAAGTTACCGGGGTTGTTGGCATATGGTTTTGTGAGATGGTTTTTGGATTCTAGTGTTCTCATTGATGGCAACTAAGGTCATCTCCATGGTCCATATATCTCTATCCAGTCATACCGGCATACGAAGTAGAATACTATGTTTTACTGACAGAATACTTGTGGAACATGGTATTCAGCCAGTTAGCTTCACTAGATCATTGTTTTGTGTTGTGGATCTCTGGAATTATCTGTTGAGCACATGAATCGTCATTTCATTGAGTTTTTGGGTATCGAATTAGTTGTTATACATGTTTGGAGGTCTGGTAGAACATTTTCTATTTATTTGTTTGATAGAGCCAACTCAGTGTAAGTGGTGCATTGTGGATGTATAAAAGTGAACTTATTTAAGTTATCTTCAAATTCAAATGCCTAATTATTGTTTCTAGCTGCTTTATAGCTGACTTGTTTAGATATACATAAAAAATGTTCATGATTTGAACTGACAAGTTGCAAACATTATTAAGTTTTGTTGAGCCGACCTGTGGCAATTAAATTCTTAATCGTGGATATATTTAAATGATCAGATATATCATTGTAGTAGTAGTAGAAGGTGCATGGATTTAAGTTGTGAATTTCTAAAGAGAGTTTGAGCGATATCATGTGCAATTTCACTTGCGCATAAATATTTTTCTATGCAAACTTGAGCAGAAAAGGGCAGAAGTTTGGTATTAGTCATCAAGACAAAAGTTCATCATCAAAGCTTAACTAGAACTGCAATCAAGCATTGGTAGATGCTATTCAATTAGTTCAATCTTTTTGGGATCTAATCCAAACTATTGTAAGGATAGTAAGTCCAATTTTGAGCAGTGATCTCTATGCCATTCTCATTTTGTAATATTTATTTTGAGTATACTCAGAACTTATTGTGGATTGGCCATCCACTGTGGTTTCTCCCTTAATAGGGTTTCCACATAAAAATACTTGTGTTATGGTTGTGTGATTTCTTGCTTTCAGTTTCTGCTTATTGACTTGAACTAAATGTTTTAAGTGGATTAAAGATCAAAAGAAAAAGATCAATTTTTGCAGAACACTTATTCACCCCCCCTCTCAGTGTTGCTTGTTTCCAACAATTGGTATAAGAGCTCGTTCCTAGAAAGAAGTATAATAGCTTGGGGATATCTTGGAAAGTGTTCTCAATGGATACAAGAAGTCTTCAACAACAACTCATGGTGGCCTTGGATGATCTTAACTAGTCAAAATATGAGATCTGGGAACTAGAAGAAAATCTTGAAAATATAGAAAAATTCATCCAATCATTGAAAGACAAGATTAATGAATCAAGGGAGAAAAGAAAGGAGCTATGTGGTTAGCTTAAGCAGAAGAAAAAAACTAGTGAAGATGAACAACTCAGTCAAGCCCTAAAAGAGAAAACAGAAGAATGTGAAAAATTTTCCCAAGAAAATGCTACTTTGAAGCATGAGATGGAATCCATCATGATGAAGATGACCAAGGAGTTTGAGGACAAAAAGAAGAATGAAGAAAAGCTTGCACAATCTCTAAAAGAAAAATTAGAACAATGCAGTCGACTAGAAAATGAATTGGAGCAATCCAAGAACAACAAAGGGGAGCTTGAAAAACAACTTGATGATCTCAAAGATGAACTTGCTACTACAAATGAGTTCAAGGGGAAATTCAAAGCAAGTTCAACCAAATTTGATGAATTAATCAAGGGACAAAGAACTAATGGTGACGGATGAGGTCTTGGATATGAAGAAGGAGAAAGCTCTGGATCTAGAAAAAGGACTTCTAGACAAAGAAAATTTTGGCAAGGAAACCAAATGAATGAACCCAGAAGGAATCTGGTAAGGCAACCTAATGCTCAAAGATTTAATGGTTATTGCTATACTTGGAATAAATTTGGTCATATGGCTTCTCAGTGTAGGAGTAGGGTGAACATAAGTAGACCATCATTCTCAAGTCAATGTTTTAGTTGTCATAAATATGGTCATAAGTCAAGTGAATGCAGAACTATGATGCATAACTTTCTTAGAATGTCAGATGCTATGCATGCAATAGATTTGGACACATTTCTAACCAATGTAGATCAAGACAAAATCAGTGGAATGGTTGGCCTAGATAGAAAATTGTTTTGTGCTACAGTTGCAACAAATTCAGTCACACCTCTAGATTTTGTTGGAACAAAAGAAGTCTGGTAAGAAAGAAAAAGTAGCTAGATGTTAAGGGAAAAGGAAAAATCACTACTAATGAGATCAAGAAGTAGATGCAGAAGAAATGGGTGAAGAAGAATTCCTCTACAGAAGGAAGTGGATCGAAACCATAATTCACTTCTGGTAATACCTCTGGAAATTAATTTTAGGTCTTTGCCTTAGGGGGAGATGCCAAGGAAATTTATCAAACCCCCTACAAGTGATTGATACTGGAATTCGAATGAGTCTAGTGGGAAATTGGATATTCTTTAGACATTGTGAAACGATTCTAAGGAATCAATGGAGAAAATTATAAATCCACACAAGAGTTATCTGCCCTAGAATATAAAAGATAGAATTGGAAAAATCAGGGCAAGATAATTTATTGCAAAAGTAAGGTGTTAGGTTTGATGAAAATAAAAGAACGGTTTTTCACTTTCACTTGTCATATTTCTTTCATCCAAAAGAAGTTTGGAGTGCTCTAAGGTGATCTTTTCCAAATTGAGAAGGGATCCAAGTAAAGAGGAGAATCTGTGATCAGTCTTTGTTTAATCTCTGAAAGGTATTTATTGCAAAACCTGTAAATTTGTTTGCTCACAATTATGTCTACCCCTCTTTTGGTTGAAGTCAAGGATAGGCCATGACCAAAGTTTAAATGGCATCAATATAAGTTCGTAGAAACATAACCCCTGGGAGCATTTTCGTTGGTTTCATACGGAGTTCTTCATATAAAAGATATTAGGGCATGTGCATGCTAATATTGAAGATTTGGGTAGTGCACAACTATTGGAATTGTACTCTAATCACATAGGTCAAGAGGATTTCTCTGTGAAACCTGAATTTCAAACTCTAGTAGACAAGAAATTTGCACAATTCACGAAATTTTTGATATTTGAGGAGGATGAGTGGGTTCGATACATACTAAGCCATGTCCATGATGAATTCATGTGGCTGGATGTGCCATTCAAAATTACCAAGGAAGATATCGTGTAGTCACAGGCTTGAACTCCTCTGAGAGACTTCTTGTATTAAAGTCGGTAAAGAATGATGAGGTTACTAAAGCAATTGTCTCACATTGGGATAGAAGGGCAATGACTATAGAACATATTGCCGAGGTTGATGTAAAATTTGTATCTATGGTCATAGGATACAAGCTTTATCACTTGAGTTGGGAAAATTTTGTATCCGACACTACCATCTATACAACATATGAAATGATCAAACAAAATACAAATTATGATCTATGTGAATTAATTAGAGGTCAACTATTGGAGAACTTGAAAAAGATCAAGAAGGATAAGAAGAATGTATTCAAGTTCAGAGACTTGTTAATCTGTTTGTATTTCTATTTCTTAGGTGAGGTACTAGGAATTGGTAAAACTCATTGGAAAAATGACATTTTGGTAGCCATTTAGATCTAGGATATGCTATGTAGTCTTGGGGATCGTTAGACTCACAACATAACCATGTGGGGTCATTTTAAGAGCTTTAAGAATCAGATGCATGCTAGAGAGAGAATTCCTAAAGCCTTAGTGGAACAATTTAAAGACTCAATATGCTTCATGGTTGACATCGACCAATGTCACATGGAAGCAGTTGATCCTAGAACTATTTGGATCATGCCTATGGGATATGAAGTGGATGAAAACATTCTGAGGATGTATGCAGAAAATCTACTAAGTTCACCACTGGATCCTAATGAAGAAAGGTTTGGAACCTATGTAGAGAAAAGCTTACAAGTCCACTCAGATTTGAGAAATCCCATATCAATCAGAAAGGTGAGAAAGGAAATAGAAGTCCTTGCAGAGAAAATGGGTCTTCCAGTTGAAAAAATGAAAGAAATAAGGAGACAAAGAGATGAAGCTAAAGCAGCCAAAGAGAAGGAAAAGAAAACTCCAGCTGGTCCGGGAACATCTTCTGCTAGAAAAAATAGAAGTTCCCCTGCAACGCAACCAAATCAAGTTGAAGCCTCTAGAAGAAAAAAGAAGAATAAAAGTACAAGAACCTACAAAGCTGCATCCACAGATGAAGAAGAAGAGACAAACTCAAAACAAAATGTTAAGGAAATAAAGGCGACTAAGACTCATGCTATCAAACTTAATAAGAGAAAGCCTTCCGACAAAGATGAAGAAGCAAAGAAAAATACCAAAATTGATAAGCCTAGAATGTCTGTGGAAGAAGTTGTGAATGCAGCAGTAGAAGACATAAATCTCAAGCCAATCTGTGACCTATATGAGACTTTTGATGAATTTGGTAAGATGATTCTTGAAAAAGCTGTAGTCAAGCACTTAAATGTTTTCAATAAAAATTTGATTGAAATCATGTCTGGATTGCCTACAAGCCTATACGAAGCTTTGGAATCTAGAACAGAAAATTCTAGAACCAAGGAAGAAAACTTGAGGAAAAGAGTTCTTGCTGATTTGTGCTCGGAAATGGAAATTAAAGAAATGGATTCATTTCTTCATAAAGCTAAAGGGGATTTTAGAAGCAAGTCTAGAATAAACAAACTGATGATTGGTGACACTGATTTTGTTATCAGTGAGACTAAAACAATTCTGGAACAATACCTATCAAAGGAAAAGGTAAATACTAAAGAGATCAATATTGAACATGTTGAAGGTCATGGGGAAGTAAATGTAGAAGTGAATAAGTCAGAAGAAGGAAATGAAAATGAGGAAGAAATAAATGTATCTAATCCTCTAGTTTTTGAGGACATTGTAACTTCCCCCAATGTTGAAAACACTGAGCTATTTTTTGAAACTAAAGTCCAAATTGAAGTGACTGCTGAAGAGAAAGATGTGCCTGATGAAGGAAAGGAAATACCAAAAGTTATTTCAGAAACTCAATCTAAGTTTGATAAGGGAAAGAATTAGGAGTTTAGCTCAAAAGAGGAAAAATAATCCCTATTGGAGCAACAGATAGAATCAGACTCTGAGCTTGATGTGAGTTCTATCAACTTATCAACTTCTTCCCCAATCCAAATGCTGAAAGTTGCCAAAATAGCTCAAGATAAAGCCAATGAGAAAATATTGCAATCTCACATTGAAGATAGTGAACTGTTGAATCTCACCTCTGGAGTTCTATAGAAACTGATGCCTACCCATGTCATGGACCCAATAGGCTCTTCCTCCGGTGAGCTAAAAATATTAATAAACTCTGTAGATTCTCATTTCAAATCTTTTGAGTATTCTGCTCTAGTTAAAGTGCAAAAGGAATTTAAGGTGGGAAGAATTGGTAGCCTAAAATAACTAATTTCCAAGGATAAAGCTCTGTTGAGTACTTACATAGAGATTGTCCAAGGTGCTGTAATTGTAGCAAGAAATGTGTACAAATCCTAGCTAATCCTCTCAAAATTTACTAAGGCAAATGAGAAGAAGATAAAATATATTGAGTAGTAGTTGGTTGTTATTTCCAACACCTTTGATCCATTGGTCAAAAGTGTTTGTCATCAAGATGGTTAGGTAATGTCTCTACTCGACCAAATAAAGAATCTAAAGTCTAAAAATGAGAGAGTTATTAGCAGAGTAAGTGAACTCAAGGGGCTGATAAGTCCAAAAATTGAGATATTGGTGAATGCCTTGAAAGAATCAAAAAGTGTTGTGATCGCCTCTGATCCGGTAAGTCTAGAAGCTACAAAAACATTGTCTTATCTTCTCTGTGGTCATATTACCATTCTGGAAAGTCTAAAAAGTGTGGGACTCAAATATAAATGGATTGAAGAATGTCTTTGCAGACATCTTCAAATTTTTGTAAGTCTTCGAACATACTTGTACAATTTTGCAATATTCAGTTTCCCTAATTTTGTCATTGATGTCAAAGGGGGAGAGAGTTAAGTGAAAAATGCCTTGATATTCTTAGGGGAAGTAATATTTTGTAGTGGAGCTATATGCAGTAGTCATTTTTCTCTAAGTGTTGCCATCAATGCCAAAGGGGGGGATTGTTGACATATGGTTTTGTGAGATGGTTTTTGGATTCTAATGTTGTCATTGATGGCAACTAAGTTCATCTCCATGGTCCATAGATCTCTATCTAATCATGTCGACAGACGAAGTAGAATACTATGTTTTACCGATAGAATACTTGTGGAACAGGGTATCCGATCAGTTAGCTTCACTAGATCATTGTTTTGTGCTATGGATCTTTGGAATTACCTGTTGAGCATGTGAATCATCATTTTATTGAGTTTTGGGGTATTGTATTAGTTTCTATACATGTTTTGAGGTTCAGTAGGACATTTTCTATTTATTTTCTTGATAGAGCCGACTCAGTGTAAGTGGTGCGTTGTGGATGTATAAAAGTGAACTTATTTAAGTTATCTTCAAATTCAAATGCCTAATTATTGGTCCTAGCTACTTTCTAGCCAACTTGTTTAGTTATGCATCAAAATTGTTCATGATTTGGGCCGACAAGTTGCAAATATTATTAAGTTTTGTTGAGCAGACCTGTGGCAATTAAATCCTTAATCGCGGATATATTTAGATGATTAGATATATCATTGTAGTAGTAGTAGAAGGTGCATGGATGTAAGTTGCAAATTTCTAAAGAGAGTTTGAGCGATATCTTGCACAGTTTCACTTGCGCATAAAGATTTTTCTATGCAAACTTGAGCAGAAAAGGGAAAAAGTTCGGTATCAGTCATCAGGACAAAATTTCGTCATAAGAGCTTAACCAGAATTGTAATCAAGCATTGGTAGATGCTATTCAGTCAGTTCAATCTTTTTTGGATCTAATCCAAACTATTGTAAGGACAGTAAGTCCAATTTTGTGCAGTAAGCTCTAGGTAGTGAGCCTAAATGCAAGTGCATTCTCATTTTGTAATATTTCTTTTGAGTATACTTAGAACTTATTGTGGATTGGCCATCCACCATGGTTTTTCCCTTAATAGGGTTTCCATATCAAAATCCTTGTGTTATTGTTGTGTGGTTTCTTGCTTTTAGTTTCTGCTTATTGATTTCAATTAAATTTTTTAAGTGGATTAAAGATCAAAATAAAAAGATTGATTTTTGCAGAACACTGATTCAACCCCCCTCTCAGTGTTACTTGTGTCCAACAGTTATTAGTGGTGAAAATTTGAAAATCACCATTAGTGTAGGGGCTATCAGGGATATGTTGTGTATTCCCTTCGACCGATGACAAAAGACTTCTCAAGAAGAGATCTAGATTATTTTTAGACTGCAAGAAGAGACAAATTGGCCTTTTTCAACATTGAGACACACCGTGAGGAGAACAACGCAATGCCTAGTTTCCCTCTTGCGTAGAATGAGTTCAATTATGATTTGCAAGATGTCTTCTCGATGCTAGCTTTTATTTATGGCTTGGATTGTGATGATGTTGTAGAAATATATAAGATGGGTTTGGCCATCAAACTTAACAAGAAAAGGGGGGTGTTTTTATATGATTTCATCGAGGTGATTATCGAAAGTATGCTCAAGTAGCTAAGAGAATACAACCATTCCTCCAAATTTAGGTATTCCTCTTTCCTTTCACATTTGATTATATATCAAAACCCTAGGTTTTCTAGGAAGCACATACCACTAGACATTAGGGATACAACTGGGTTAGTTAAACTAGTTTCAATATGGACCCATGTGTTGTCAAGTACACAAGACTATTATGCCTTTGCCAACTATTTTCTAAACCCTTCTCTCCAAGATTTTTCTCGGTAGCCTATTCTCATCAAATTCTCCCATGAACATCTAGCCTAGATAAGTGAACATAGGTCTCAATTTGATTATTTCTATGGGCTATTTTTTAAGTTCCTTAGAATTTACGGATTTGTAGGATAGCCTTTTAGGTTATCTAGGTGTGTAATAGACAAAACACTTACTCTAGAAATGTATCAAAAATTATCGATTGTAGATGATGCCTATGGCACTGGAAAAAAGGAGACATCATTTTATTATGTCCCTCACACATTTGGTAAATACAGAGTGGTGCTCTCAAAGAGAGAGGCAAGGGAAAATTTGACCAACAAGCTTGCCTATCTTAGCCTTGGTCTCATCTGTGATACATGGGAGTATAATCTAGATGGATACCTACCCATGAAGCATGAGCCATGACCATACTAGGAGGAAAAGAATAATCCAGAGAAAGATACAGAAGGTGCACATGTTGACCCAACCCTCCTGCAATATGTGTGTCCTCTGTGGGTCTCATTTTATCAAATACTACAAGAGTTAAGCTAAACATCTAGATAGAAAAGTTCATGAAGAAAAAATTGAAGAAGAAAGATTGGTCCATCCTCGAAGATGTGACTTTCATTTCAAAAAATCCTGTGGTTATTGCAACGTAGGTAAGTTTTTCTCCTGGACCATTATTTCTTCCTCTTCTTCTCTATGTAGAGCCTTCTTGTGCTCTAAATATTTTAATATTTTTTCTTTAGCTTTTAGCCTCATGAGTTTTTCCATTTTCACTATCTTCAAGTTTTTTATTGTCAGCCACTACCATGTGTCATATTGGTGCACTTTCTTAGAGGTCACAATTCACTCTTTCACAAAAAGCACAAAGATGTGCCATGTAGTGAATGCACAAATTTTAAAAATTGTATCTCTTTTGGGTGCAAGGGGAGACACGTGGCCACTCCATGGGTTTCACCAAGCTTCTTGAAAAGGTTTTGAGGAAAAGCCTGCCATTGCACCAAATAGCCCAAATTTTGTTGGGTGAGATCCTACGGTGTCGAGAATGAAATATTTGTAGCATGTTGACAAGTGTAAGCATTTTGGTCCTCTCCAAGCATCATAGATTCTAGTGCCCTATTCATATCACCTATCGATGCTCATAGATGATCAGATTAGATTTTGCCTCAGAAATTTTTGCGGTGCTACATTCTTCCTCTGATAGGGGAGATTTTTTTCTGCTCCTAGGTTTCAAGCTCAACAGTTGTTTCACAATTATCATGATAAAACAACTCAATGTTTATCTAGATCTTTAGGATAAACTCTGATCTTTTATTAGGATCATAGGGCAACATTTCATTGCCACCTATTAGGGTTTTTTTTTAGGTGATGGAGAGTGCTTTATACTTGTGTGCTTCCCTCCTCTTATAAAAGGGAATTTCTGAGCCTCTCCTTAGTGTGGAAGATTTCTTATAAAAGTTTTGATGTTCTATATTAGTTGTAATTGATTTCAAGATAAAAGTTTGATTTGGTCATTTGATATTAACATATTTTTTATTGTTTTCTCAGATAAAATAAGAGAAGGAAGGAATGTATTAGACTATGTCCAGGTGGCCTTTATCTTACATTTTATTCTCTATTTGCACATATCCATGCTCTGTGTATTTTTCATCTTTCGAACATAGTCTTGATGATTGATTCTTGTTAATTTTAGATTTTATGTTTTCTAACCTAGATTCAAAGTGAATTGGACCATGTTCTTATACTCTTTCATTCCCTTTTTAAAGTTGTGTTAGATCTCACATTATACTATTGGGGAAAAATGATTTTGTAAGGGTTTGAAGCATTATATCTAATTTTGGGAATAATATTTTCTTGGGTGCTTCCCACGAAAGGATCTGAATTATTTCTCTATGCTTGTATAAGCCTTAGTTGTTCATTTTCCTTTCAACAATGATAGGTCTATGACATCAAGAATTCATTCTATCAAAATTTAGAATCCATTAGGGTTTTTTAAAATTTCTAAAAGCTTTCAACACATTGCCATAGTTTTATTTTCTATATTTCTTTCTCCCTTTTCCCAAAAAGAAAGGAAGAGTCAACTTCTTTAAAAACCCTAGAGGTCATTTAGTAGAGCACAATTTGTCCCCCATCTATTGAATTTACCATAAGTCTGTTTGGAGAGGTGCAAGCTTTTATGATCAACATCTAGTTTAGTTAGTTCCTCTGCCCCTAGGCTAGATTGTTGCTATAACTGCTACCACATAATCCATGCTCTTTGCACCCCCTGTCACACTACTACTATAGTCACTTTAGCCATGTTGGAACCCCAATGCATGGAACGCACATCTTCCACTACCTTTGTGGTTGATATTTTGATTACCTTATTAGAAGAAAAGGCTTCAATCTTCAACCAACCTATTTTGCAAGTTTCTTCACCCTTGTTAGTCACCTGACCAATGACCTTTGTTTCCACTGCTATCCCTTTGTCTCCAATGAGTACCCCACACACTTTTCAATATTGGAAGGGTATCCCACCTTTTTCACCAATGACCTTGAATTCTCTAAAGGCTTCCCCATTGAGTAAACCAAGTGCCCCTTTTTCCATCCATTTTGGTCTTTCCATGGTACTCCTATGGCTGCACAAAATATTGAGTCCTCTCAAGATTTTTGAACTCGTATGAATATTTTTAAGCAAGCTCGAGAGGAGAGAAAGTAAAAAGAGTGTGGAAAACACCCCAGCTCCAACCATCCCTAAGATAGAGACATGCTATGATGAGAAGCGGGATGCTCTAATGATCGCATCCATGAGGCCTCTAACATCCAAGCCTGAGGGGAATGCAATATTAAGACTATAATAGTTAGGTAGATGGACTCAATCTTGGCGATACCCTCCCTTGCAACAAATGAAAGCTACACAAAAGGTAGTATCTTCTAACTACTTAAAGATCAAGAAGAAGCTAAAGAAAAGGGAGGTGAAGTTGGAACTAGTAAAGGCCATAGTCACAAATAATAAAGCTATAATCAAAGCAAAAGATATAGAAATCACTTGCTTGAAGCAAAAGCATCAAGACAAAATTTCAAAAGAACTTTATATAGTGCAAGTAGATAGAGATTAGCTTCAAGCTAAACTAAAAGACATGTTGCTCAAGGCCAAATCCAAAAGAAAGGAGAGTGAAGGCTTAAGTTCTAAGATATAAGAGATGAGACAAGAGTTTCAGTGAATGTAGAAAGAGATCTCTAACATGTCAGGTCAGAAAAAGCCAAATTTTATGAGTTTTTGGATTAGCAGAGCCATTTGTGCAATAGATTTGAGAAGGAAAAGAATGAAGTAAAGAATGAGTTGGCCAATGCCCAGACCTAGGCCGCAAATGGAAAAAACACCAAAGGGCTGGCAAAGAGACAACTTGATGAAAAAATGGAGGAGTTGCAGAAAGTGTGGCAAGAATTATCTACTACTTCTTGTGTGTAGGTGCAAAACCAATAGGATTTTTAGCAAAAGGAAAATTAGTTGTGAGAAGAGCTTTGTTGGGCCTATGTATCGATTGAAAATGAGAAAAGTTAAAGGAAAACTACCAAATCCAATCTATATACCTGGAGTAAGCAGATAGAAAAATTGAACCTTGTGTTGGTGCTCCAAATCGAACCAGACCAATGAATCCTATAGACTAGCCACTTTCTAATGATTAGATTCAATAGGGAATTTGGCCAACTGACAAGAAATGGAATTAGAACACATTTCCCCTACACTTCGGCTCTGTAAGACCTAAGGGGGTGACCCTTTAGCAACATCTAAAGATTCAGACACACAATTAACAAAATGTTGCTTAACAGATAATGCTCTCATAGAATTATGCTCAGAAACATAAAATATCACTCAACATTGGCAAGATACTGAGTGAATTTTAGAAACTAGCATGGAGAACATGGTAGATACAAGTACTCACAAAACATAATTAAGGTGATTTATGATTTAAAGAATTGGGATCCAACTGAAAATAACAGAAGCATGATAATGGACCAGTGCCATGAAATGGGCTATGGAGTCATATAACCAGCCTTCATCCTACAGTGCTAAACATGCTTTGAAGGTCTTTGCAAATGTTATCACATTGTGACAACCAGACCACTGAAGCTTTATCTGATAATTCTCCTTATAAATCCACCTGAAACACAATACTCCTGTCACATGTGTTGAAGCAATTACACTATCCCCTGAATAATAGGCAATAATAAATGCAACTTGTGCTTCATTAAAGCAATTACATCATTCACAGAATAGAAGACAACAACAAATATAACTCAAATGCAGCAAGTGTGCATGAAAAGACTCAGACAACTTTATTATTTAATCCAAAAGAGTATTACAGTTCAGCTATGGAGACAATTATCAGCTAAAATTAACATAGAAGCACAATTCAAAACATAGACACTTTCAGATTAGTGATTCAGTCATATTTCATCCTAGCTTTACAATCTACCCAGAGCTTCTGCCAGCCTTGCAGAGCTTTCAGAATATTGGAACCTAGAATTAGAATCATTTCAAATGAGAGAAAAATGAGAAGATATAGAAGAAGAGAAGGTTCCAGAAGAAAAATTTGAAAATGCCATCTGGAAATCTCTCTCCCATTGATCAACACATTTACGAAGCATCTCTCATCTCTCTTTAGCAAATTATTTGCCTCCAAAATTACCTTTGTCTCAAGCAACAGAAAAGTCACCTAACCGTGAGAAATCTGCACTATTTTATCCAACAGTTGTGTAAAATCTACCTCTGTTTGCCCCTTATTCACTCTACAGTGAAAATTCATCCTTGCGCGTGAAAGTCCATTTTCCTGCCCTTTCAATTAAACTGGGGCTGCACTTTGCATTTTGCCTTCACGTATTAAAATTTTATAACTTTAATATTTATGCTTTTATTTTAAATGCTCAACAATAAAAGTTTAGTGAATTTTTATTTTTTAAATGCTCAACAGGCAGCGAGAGGTGTTGGCTTTAAAATCTGAATTAAGCCAAATCAAATATAAAGACAAGGCTCAAGCAGATGAAAAACAAGATTCCCATAATTCCAGAGAGTCTGCAGCAAATCTAGCAAGCAAGGAGGCCAAGGAAAAGGCACAAATGGAAAATTTAGAAGGGGTCAAATCATGGGCACAAGCGACAAAGGGGTCAATGGAGATGCAAAGAGAAGATATAAGGAAACAAATCAAGTTACAAATATGGGAGGAAAAAGAAGAGCAGAGTAGAGCAGCAAACATAATAGTTAAAGGGTTGAAAGAACATGGTGAGGGGGAAGTCACTAGCAGACTAGTAAGGGACTTTCTTTTGGACAAACTTCAGTGGGGAGGACATATCCTTCAAGCAAACAGAATTGGAAAAGCAAATAGAGGAGAAAAGGGCAGAAATATAAGGGTAACCTTGAAGTGTGTAGAAGATAGGAACAAAATTTTAAGAAGCAAAAGGTCCCTCCAAGGCACGTCATTTTATATAGATGAGGATCTAACACCATTGCAGCTAGAGGAAAGAAGGAAAGAATGGGAGAAGGTTATAACAGCAAGAAAGGCAGGGAACGATGCTTGGTTGTACAGAGGGAAGGCCCAATTCAGGGACAACCCGAATCATAACAAATAGGAAAGCGGGGGCCCCCAGGATCACCTCTCAATGGTAAGTTGGAATTGTAGGGGCTACCCTTGGAGGAGGGGGCCTGGGTTGGGGCCCATAGCAGAGGGAAAAGATATTATTGCTCTCATGGAAACACATGAACATGAGGGCTGCAGGATACCTGAATTTGAAGGCTATAACAAAGTTTCAGTTTGGAATGAGTTAACGAAAAGTGGCAAGGGACATGGCGGGGTGACAATCTTGGTTAGGAAAGAATGTGAAAAATTCATAAAAATTGAAAAAAAAGACCCAAATAACCAATACATTTGGATGAAAGTGGCAGATGGGGAGTCTACAATTTGGATCGCAGCTTGCTATTTCGCCCCTTATGGATCTAAAGTGTACAAGAAGAGGAGCCTAGATAGAGAAGATCCATATGAAGCATTAAAAATAGACATGACAAAGTATGGTGCTACAAGCAAGATCATTTTGCTTGGAGATTTTAATGCAAGAACAGCAAATAACCAAGCTTTATGCTTTAGTAAAGAAGAGAGGCAGAATAGTAATCCGTTGTGGTTAGAGGAAGAAGAAAATCAGAGGTGGAAAAGGGTATCTCAAGACTCAAAAGGTGGTGTTTCGTCTTTCGGTGCAAACTTGTTGGGGTTTTGTTGTCTTCACGATTTAATCATATGTAATGGCATAAATACATTGCCGAGGTCAGGGGCCTTCACATGTCACACTTATAATGGGCAAAGCGTGGTGGACTATGTCATTGGTTCACAAAGTATTATACCAAAGATAATTGAGGTTGAAATAGGGGGCTGCCCATTAGAGCTAAAATCTGATCATAGTCCTATTTACATTAAACTTGGAATGGAAAATGATATCCAGCCGAGAACTAGTTCGCAACCTGACAAAAGAAGGGATCTTCAAGATAAAATTCTGCTAACCCGCGAGAATCAAGACATATTTAGAAACATGCTCGAAAAACAATTAAAAGAAATAAAAAGCAGTGGCAGCCCCAACAAAAACCAAAACTTTATAAACAGCAGCAAGTTGATGTCAATCATTCACAAAGCTCTCACACCATGCAAAAGAGCTAAGGGTAGAAGAAATTCCAAATGCAGTTTTCCAGCTAATCCATGGTATGACGAAGAGTGTAAGGCAGCTAAAAGGGGTTTGAAAATTTTCGGAAAGGAACATGCAAACAAAAAATTGTATGAGAAATTAGTAAGATTAAAAAAAGAGGAATTCATGATAATAAGAAGGAAAGAACTAATTTCTCTTGGAAGGCACAACCCGAAGGGTTTTTGGAGAGAATTGCAGCAGGCTAGAAGTACAAATGAGAATAACATCACAGACATTCAATGGTTAGAATATGCAAAAATACTGTATGAAAGAGACCAAGAAAAAACCTTACCTCCAGCAATAAACATTAATGATAAACTTTTCACCACAAAGGATATCAAGGTTGGTATTAAAGCTTTGGCAGTGGGGAAGGCTCGGGACATCGATGGTTTACAGGCTGAATATTTGAAATGGGGTTTAGAGATCTTGGCACCGCATATCAAGAAGATTTTCAATAGGATCATTCAACATGGGTTTCCAAAAAATTGGACAACAAGTGTGGTTATCCCTCTTCACAAGAGCGGGGATGTCAACAATCCGTCAAACTACCGCACCATAATGATTAATCCCCTTTTTGGGAAGCTCTTTGGGAGCATGGTGGAACGTAGAATCAGTTGTTGGGCTGAGAAGGAAGGTAAAAGGGCGAAAGGGCAAGCTGGGTTCAGACCAAAGCATTCTACAATTGATCATTGCATCACTCTCAGACACATGGTAGAAAAAGTTTGGGATAAACAAGGTAATGAGGTTTTTTGCTGTTTTGTTGACTTCAAAAAGGCTTTTGACACAGTCCCTAGAAGCAAACTTTGGGACAGAATGGAACAACTTGGAATTCCGGAAAAGTATAGGGCTGCTGTTCATAGGCTTTATGATCAGGTCCACGCCAAAATCAGAACAAAGGCGGGTCTTTCAGAGTGTTTTGGGAGCGACATTGGGGTCAAGCAAGGCTGCCCTTTATCTCCCACCTTATTTGGGCTGTACATAGACAAGTTAGAAGAATGGTTAGACAAGAGGGGTGGTGATGGAGTGTTTTTGGCCACTTATGTGGTTAAATTGCTGCTATATGCTGATGATCTTACCTTAATGGCAAATTCAGAGAATAGTCTTCAAGAACATCTAAAAGCCTTAGAGCTATTTTGTCGGGATGTTGGGATGCAAGTGAACATCAGCAAAACCAAGGTCATGATTTTTACGCTGAAAAGAGCTAAGAAACAATTAAATTTTATGTTTGAGGGAAGCTCTTTGCAAGTGGTAAATGAATACAAATATTTGGGTCTCGATTTTTGCAGCAATCTCAGTTGGGAGACTTGTAGGGCAAAAAGAATTCAAGGGGGCTGGAAAGCCCTCTACTTGCTTCAAAATAGATGTAGATCAGCTGAGCTATGGGACTGGAAAACAAAGAAGAAATTATTTGGGCTGCTTGTCACCCCAGTAGTATTATATGGCTGTGAAGTTTGGGGCTGCAACACTTCAGCTCTAAAATGGAGGCAAATAGAAAGATTACAAAAGCACCTAATCACCAGCAATTTTAAAATAAAAAGTACAGTCCCGTATGAGATTGTCCTAGCTGAAGCGGGGGCTTTCCCAATGGAAATGGCAGCATTAATCCATTTATTAGGTTATTTGAAGAGAATTGAGAATATGGGGGAACACCGGTGGCCCAAAATTGTGGTGGAAGAAAACTTAACTAGAAGGAAGAGCACGTGGATGAGGCAAAATGCCAAGTGGATGGAAAAATGGGGGATAAGCATGCAGGAGTGTCCAAACACTAATGTAGAAATTAAAAGGTTTGTGAAAGAGAAAGCCAAACAAATCCTGTGGTCAAAACAACTTAGTAGAAAAAGAGAATATTATGTTTTGCACTTTAACCACACTTGTGATCACGGGCAAAAGTATTACGTGGGGGCAGATATAGAGTGGAAGGCTAAAATGTTGATAGCCCAGTTGAGAACTAGCTCTCATCGTTTGAGATGTGAAACGGGGAGATGGACAACACCCAAGGAGGCATGGGCTGATAGGATTTGTGTTTCTGCTCTTCGGGTTTGGTGGAAACAGAATGGCACTACGTCATGCAGTGTAAAACTTACGAGGACATTAGGTGCAGTTACTTGGATCTGTTTAAAGTCAATCGTTAGAGGCTTTGTTTGAAGAGGAGAAGATCGTTGAAACAGCAAGTTATCTTGATCAAAATACACAGTAGAAGAAACAAAATTAGCAAAAGAGTTAAAGGGAAACATAAGTACTCTTGAGGTCGGCGGCTCCGGTTTGTGCCAAATTGTGGTTTCAGTTTTGGGGGTCCCATAGGCGATCTCTGTGACGTAATTAAAAACATTCATTCATTCATTCAAAGTATTCCCTTATGCATTTTCACGTACCTTTTACCTGAGTATTAAAATTTTACTTTCACTTGGGGCATTTAAAAATATTTACCCGATCTATAATGCTCAGCATTAAAACATTTGCCTCGATATTTTATTTCACTTTGAAAGTGAAAACCTTCTAAACTTTATTTCACTTTCTATTTTACCTCATCGGGCAAAAGTTTTCCTCACCATTTTCCATTTTCACTCAACATTTCAAATATTTCATTTTTATCCTTTAAAAGAAGGCCCATTTGGTACTTCACCTGTCAGTTTATATTTTCGTGGGACCCATCTCATTTTCTTCTCGCTCACCCCGCGAGAATTAGAGGGCCATCATTTTTAACCTGCGAGCACGGAACATTGAAATGAAATGAAATGAAATATTTTAATAACGTCCACGAGGCCACAGCAGCCTATGGGACCCAGGAACAGCACAAGACCACCACCGAAAAGAGAAGACCCTAAACAGCCTGAGATCTTCGCTCGAGATTAGCTCTACGACAGTGAATTTTGATGATGTAATTTGCAGATTTGACCAACCTTTCCTCCTCAAACAAGGTATTTAAGTTGTCCACTTGTAAGATGTCCCCATAAGTGACCCGAATATCTTTGTATGCTGAGCACTCCATAACAAAGTGCCACTCTGTCTCCACTAATCCCATGTCGCAAAAACGACATATTCTTTCTTCCCACTCTTCTTTAGGAACCCACCACTATGCATTCTTTCAGCCCCGCGGGATTAACAAGTGAGCTCTTAAAATGGGTGAGACGGCGGGGAACGGCTTGGATTTCACTGCATGTCATCTCTCCTTCCAGTCGTTGGTTTTCATTCTTCACTGTTGTTCGCTTTTGTGCCCTAATCTCCTTTGTTGTTCGCTGCTCGAGCTCTGCATTCATGCAACAATGGCGTTTCTCTGCAACTTCAATGGTGGCTACTTCCCTTGCTCCAAACCGTGCCTTTGCTTCCTCTTTCAAATCCTGCACCATAAATCTGCGCGCCCTCACTCTGTATTTGTTTGGAAGTTTCTAAAGGCTTTTCAACAGCTACATCTGATGTGTGCATCGTGCACTTCATAGTGTCTCATGTAGCTAGCAGGGCGGCTGCTCCATCCTTTTTAATATTGTTGCAGACCCTCTCAACAAATCTATTCCATATGCCTTCCAGCCAGCATTTGAGAAGTCCTCTGCCAGTTGCATTTGCTCAAAAGTTTCTAAGGCCTTTCAACTGATTCGAGCCCTCTGTTCTTTGATGGATGTACACATGCTACCTCAGACCGCGCCCTCCTTATTGCTGATGCGTGGTCTTATCCATTGGGTTTGCTTGAAAGTCTATGAAGACTTTGCAACATATCTATTTTATGCTTTTGCCTCAGGCATTGACTCCTCCTAACCCACACATTATCTATTATTGCACTATACAAGAGTTGATATGCTGTACATTTTTAGCTCATTCCTTGGCATATTGTTTGATTCATGTCGAAGAATCTTCAACTAGTTCATTATGTGCATAAGCTGCAGACATTCATTCCTCCATGTCACATAATCTCACATGCCCTGTACATGCATAAAGATATTAATCAAAACCATTCATTGGTGTCTTGAGTTATAGATGCAATCTCCCACAGCCTGTATGCCTCCATGAGTATAAATAATAACTGCTCTTTGATGCACAAATGCTTCATCCCTGAGTTCTTGGCATAGGGAATAATATCATGTCTTTGAATAAATTTTCATTGACTAAATTTCCCAATCAAATCTAATCGTTTTTTTTCATTCAATTATGAAGGAAAATCTCCAAGACAATTCCAATTTGCAAGTGAATTGTCAATATAAGAATTCCTTGCACCTGATTCATTTAGTGCAGGCATGATCACAGAAAACACTTCAACCTTTGGAAGAAGCTCACCAATATTGTTAAAATGATGAAGAGTGTAGTGTGCAAATAAAGGTCTTCCTGCATGCGCATTATGAGTTTGTAACACTGAACAAAGTGGCAATGTATCCTCATTCAATCCTTGCAACATTTAAAACATCATAATAGTGCAAAGCATGTCGGGCCCCATGTGGCCCGACTAATTTTTTTTTTCGTTTTCAAACAAGTTTCGTGCTCAAATTGATCAAACATAGCTTTTGAATGCTCTAGAAGCGAAATGATAACTGGGTTATCATTAAATTTCACTTTCTGGCACATTTGAAAAATGATTAAAACTGACCAAGTGGGCTTTGGAATCGGCTTTGAAAACTGGGAAAATGACCTCATGGAGACATAAAAACTTGTGGGCATGTAGCCATTGGTCCAAAGAATACAATGCAAAATACGGCTCGGAAAATGGAGTCACGAGGTGAAATTTGTTAATTGGCAAAGTTGCCCTCTCGGACTTTCTACAACAATCAGTTGTTCTAAACCAATTAAAACTCACGAGACCACCTCGTTGAAAAAATATCAAATCAACTCTTGGCGAGCTGCTACTGGACAAAATGAATCATTTTGGTGGAGAGAACACGTGTGCAAGAGGGATTAGCTTCAATCATCAATCTCCACAAAATACTGAAGGTCAAAGTTGACCTTTTCAGAAAGGTTTCAGAAATGCAGATGCAAAACTGAAGAAATTGCATTTGGTTTTGATCTACTAAAAATAGCAAATCAACTCGTGAAGCTCTGAAAACTGACATGCAAGCTCATCTTGGTATGGAGAATGTAGAGCAACAATTGGTTTGACTTGATGATCATTTGGATGCAAAATGCAAGCTCAAACGGGAGGCTACTTTGCAAAATTGAAAGTTTGCAAACAACAGAAAAGTGTCAAAACCTTCCAGCTTCGCTTTTCGAAACCTTGACAAAACTCATTGTAGGAAGATGAAAATTGACATGCACACTCACATAGGACACATGAGTGTGTCTGCAAAGGGATTTTGTATGAAAAACAATTGGCTTCAAATTACGACCCTCCAAAGTGGGTCATTTGGGCATATCCATCAAGTGCATTTCTGAAAGTGCAGAGGCAATTTTTTTGAAATAGGAATCTCAAATTTGGGAAATTTGAGAGTGCCAACAGTGGCTCTGACTGGGGATGTATGCCCCCTGTGGGCGTAGCAAGATTCCAGATCTCTAGGGAGTAGACCAAACACTAAGTCCATTAGGTGCTCTAAAACTGCTCCTTTATTCATCCTTCATTTTCAACTTCATCTGGTGACCCCGGGCCACCAAATGAAAACTGTGAAGTCAGTGTTTACCCCTGTCAAACACTCGGTTCTGTGATGTCTGCCATAGGCCAAATATGAGAACATTATCATAGACCACCCACAAACTAGCTCAAGCATTGACATGCTCCACTATATCACGGTGCTCTCCAATGTCACTTACAATTCTATCAATCTACAACATGCAATTAAACATTAATTGAAAATCATAATCATTGTGAAATTTTACCTTGGGCAGCTCATTGTCATGTTTCATTGAATGTTGACTCATTTGAACTGAGAAGTAGAAGATTCATAATCCATTTGATCTTCGACATCACAAACTTTGACATCAAAATCAGTTTGCACATCAAAATCAGTTTGTAGATCAAACTGAAAGCTCTCATAAACAACTTGTTCTGTATCATGCAAATCATCTTCAAATATGTCAAAGACAAAAGAGGCATATTCAGGAGCATTCTTGTACTGATCACTGCAACATAGGCACATCTTTTGACATTTCGGTTCAGGTACATCAGAACACACTTTAGTATCATAGAAATAGGGATCATATGCATCATTAACACCCAAGGAATGAGTAAATACATTCATCTCAGGTTCAACAACATGTTCTGATTCATTCTTTACATCATCATTCAACTCAAAGCCAAATACTTCAAGTGTGAGCTCAAGAAAATCAACATCAATAGGGACAATAGGAAGGCAACCATGTGCACTAGTAACTTCATGTACAATATCAGCTGATATGTGTGCTGATCCACAAGTGAAAGACTCATTGCTAACGAAAAATTCCTCATTAGCCATAGGACTAGGATCTCCATTTTCTTTCACATAAATGTCTTTTACATGGGATGGAAACATGTCAGTGTTCACACTGTGAAGATCAGGAGCATCAAACAAGAAGCAATTGTACTCAACTTCACTCTCATCATCATGAAATTCACTATTATTTTCACCTCTTGGCTGCTCTATACATGGACCAAGAGTGTCTGTAGTATCAACACAATCTGAAAGTTTACTGTCATCAACAAGCTCTTCAATATTATTAATGAATAATAGTGTTGACTCAAGATCCTTATATTTCTCACAAGGTGTTACTTGATCAACCCAAATTGAAACTCCTATTTCATCACCATGTACATCATCATCTTCTTCATGTATCACAAACATCTCCATCTCTACTTCATATGAACAATCATGAGTAGCAGGGGCATGAGTGTATTTATCATCATGTTTATCATATTCAACATTGTGTTTTGAATTAGCATACTAAGCACACATCTCCTTATCTTCAAATTCTGCATCACTTGCACATGAACATGCTTCATTGATAGTGAACCCGAATCACATTTTGTGCATTCACCATATGCAATTTGTTCCCTCACTTGTGGACAAGTGACACCACAAGCATCTATATCATTGCATTCTTCAAGTGAGGAATGTGCTTCTATATCATCCTTAGAAAAGCAATCACAATCTTCAGAGAAGCAATTAGAACCATCAACCCCATCATGATTTGCATCACAAGAAAGATCATCACTACATGAACCATGTTGAAAATCTTCAGAATGAATACTTGAGGCTGCAATTTCAAAATCATACTCATTGGTCTGTAATGACATATCAACAACACATGCATTGTAATCATTGATCACAACATGACATGAAGTAGCACTTTGTGTCTCATTTACTTCTCCATCATCTGAGACATCATAAGAGAAGCACTCATACATATTTACTTTGTTATCATCCCACATATCTTCATCTTCCTTACTGCTACAAGGATCTGCACATGTGCTGATTTCATTTTCTGACATATTTTTTTCACTTGTTTGCATTGTTGTATTCCTTTTCTCAAGAGGACAATTGTCGTTTACATTTTGAGAAGCCTCATTTTGTGCATAACCACACTTGGCTGATTCTACAATCTTTATCCAATCTGGTACTTGGTCAAACCTATGGGGCTTCAATTCCTCTGGTAAAGTACTCAGCCCAGGTTCATAGATCTCACAAAAAAAAATCAATGTATACAGAATCCTCGGGTTTGAAATCTTTGGGGACTTCTATCAAAATATCCAAAAATGTCAAAAACAACTTACATGGTGATTCTTCCTCTTGTCTCTTCATCTCATACAAAGCTTGCACAAAAGATTGTTGATCAACATTGCTCAAATTTTTCTGATATTCAACTTGGAGCTCACTATGATCTTTATATTGTTATGATGAAGAAATCATAACAGTAGAAGCATTGTCATCTTGACAAGCAATTCCATTATTTGATCCTTGAATTCTATTGGCATTAGGTGTGTTAGGATAACCGACATTTGCAGCTAGATACACTTTCATCATAGAGTATTTCAAATTGTTCTCAATATCCATGGCTATATGAAGAAGAAGTATAAACCATACCTATAGTTCCAACTAATAAATATCCTTAGGTCCCTTGTATAATCAAGAATATGGGCTATAAAGAACAAGGTGTCTTAGGATATAAATAACAAGGAATCATAGAGTCAATATCTATCAAAAAGAGAAAAAATAATGAAGGGGTTGAGTATGGGTCCTTAAAACATGTGCCTTTTGAACCTAAGATAGTTGAGTCTTTCATCATTGTTGAAATTTTCAAAGGGGATCCCTTTCAAGACTCCATGCATTTCATTAATCTATTCTTATATTATTCTATTTGTACCTTATCAACTGTATCATTTATCTCCACATCAAGTTCTAAAGATCTTTCACTTTTCTACCCTTAGCTTATTAATTGGGATCAACAAGGACCAAGAATCCTAGATACATTCCAAAATAACGGGGCTATTACAAAATTTATGGGTCAAAGAGAAACTATACCTTTAGGAGATAATAAAGTTGGTTTTATCATTGAGATTAATGAGAAAGGATATTTTGGTGAAACTTTGAAACCCCTCACTCACAATAAAAAACAAACACAATCAGACAAACCTCTAAGGGAAAACATACTCTATCATTATGTGAGGAAGAAAATGGGAACTTTGATCTTTCCACTATGTCTAAGTATCAAGATAAATCCTCTATATTGGGAGAAGCGTCACAGGAATAAAACATATCTACAATTAAAAATTATAAGATCACATATTTTACAACATCTTTATCACCACAAGAGAATAATGAAATTATGGTATTTAAAAAAATAAAACTATAAAATTTGCATGGTCTTATGTAGAAATTCTAGGCCTTGAATTTGCAATAGTGGTACACCATTTGACATTTTTTTCTCGATACGAAATGGGTAAAATAAAAACATCAATAGTGGTTCACCATTTGATAGTTTTTTCTGAATATGAAGTGGGTAAAATAAAAACTTCATAAGATGCATCCCTAATTAGCCTTATTGGTCAAATTAGAGCTTAAAAAATTATTGGATGTTTGATTCATTAGACCTATTAATTATCCAAAGTGGATGTCCATACCGGTTCCAGTTAACAAACATAGTAGAGGCATTCACATATGTATGGATTTTAGAGACATAAAAGAAATTGTATTTCCCCTGAAGATAAACATAAAAAAAAATTCACTTGTCCTTGGGGGACATTTTGTTGGAATATCATGCCTTTTGTCTTAAAGAATAGTGTATCTATATATCAAAGAGCAACAAGAACAAGATTTTTGGACATTTTTCATAGAATCATGGAAGATGACTTATTGGAAAAAATTATCACAAGAAAAGGCTATTTAGCCATACTTGATTTCATTTTTGATAGATTCAAAGAATATAAAGTGAGATTATATCTAGAAAAGTGTATTTTTTAGGTAACTTCTAGGGAAGTGCTTAGATATATTGTTTCTCATAGAGGAATTGAAGTGGATCCTACCAAAGTAAAATCAATAGTTGATATGCCTCCTCCAAATAATTTGAAATAATTGCATAGTCTTCAATGTAAACTTCAATCAATTACATGATCTGTATCTCAACAAGAAAACAAGTGTTAACCTTTCACACATATTTTTACAAAAAAAATGTCATATTTAAGTGGGATGACAAGCGTCAATAAGACTTTCAACAATTGAAAGACTATTTATCTTAACCACCAGTTTTGGTGCCATCCATTCAAGGAAAACCTTTATTGTTGTATATCTCTACGACTTTGGCTATCATAGGGAATCTTCATGCGCAACATGATAATAATGGAAGGGAAAGAGGTATCTATTATATTATTCATAATTTGGTAAGATATGAGCTTAATTATACTCCAATAGAGAATGAATATTTATCTATTTTCTTTGCATCAAAAAAATTGAGACATTACATGCTTAATCATGAAATAAAGCTTATCTCTAAGGTTGATCCCTTAAGGTAACATTTTATCTAATGTTGTTGTAACTAGTCATATCGTAAAGTGGGTAATGATCTTGAGTGAATGATATTGAGTATGTTGATTGTAAGGCTATTAAAGGACAAATATTTGAAAATCAATTAGAAGTCACTTTTAGATAATTATCATCTCCTTATTTCAAATTTTTTACATGAGACTAATTTTAATATTAACCATCCTTGCTTATGGAAGCATTTTTAATGGTTCATAACTCAACATGAATCTGAGGTAAAAATTATTTCTATCACCTCACAAGGTGATTGTATCTTGAAATCATATAGAATATATTTACCTTGCACAAATAACATTGCAGAATATAATGCTTTAATCTCTAGACTTAGAATGGAAATCCAATAGAAAATAAGAGAACTTTAATTTTATGGAGATTCACAATTGGTTATTGTAGCGTCAAAAATTGTTACCCTTGACAATTTCACAGTACCTTGACACCCTATTTTTCCCATAACTTCAATTATAATAACAATTTACAAATTTTAGAACCAATTAATAAAATATATTTAATTCCCTATTATCTTGTAGAGAATGGGGATTCACTGCCAACGAGTCTCTTTTTTCTCAAGAGAATATCAGGGAGCAAACTGCCCAAAACTACCTCAGACCACCATAAGGAATAGAGTGAGAGTTCCAAAATTAGAGAGAGTAGGTCACAACGTCTTTTGGACAGAATAGCAATTTTTCAGCCAAGGATGACAACACGACATACAGAGGCCATTGGGGCACACTGGAGTCCTAGAGGTGCACTAGCATCTCATACAGACTAAAAATTGAGAATGTCTTAGAGAACAACTAAAGTGACTACTAACAATATGATTACTAAGAACTTCAAGAGTATAAGAAAATAACATAAAGTAATAGAACTGAAATAAAGTAAAGTAATTTATGATAAGACTAAAGAGGATAAACAAAGTTCTCACAACCATCCACGTAATGAAGTCTCTAGCAGGTAAATATCTTCAATACCTGCACACATAAGATTGAGGGAAAATGTTGGGGTTGTTTAGGGTCTTGCCATAGCCAAACCCCCATTTCGGTGTTCGCACCTCCACAAACAACCAAATAGATAGAGATAAATAATGTAGAATTGAAATGAACACAAGAGTGATAAAAGCAATCCCTGCTCAAGGAGGAGAATCCGTATCATGAAATAGAGATGCAATAGATAGGGGATGTGAGAAATCCCAAGATGCTCAAAGATACAAGGTAAGTAAGATATCACCTACAAGGCTTAAGCAAGCCAAAGAGAGAAAGAGACAGTTATGAGAGCCAAGAGAGTTGCAAATTTTTTTTATAAGAACATGAGAGTGCATGAGGCTACTGTAACAAGCAAGAGGGTTGTGTAAACAAGAGAGCAAGAGAGAAGAGAGTGTCTTTAAGAGAGAAAAACAAAGAAGGACAAATGGATTGAAAAGATCACTTTTAAAGGGAGAATAGGAGGGAAAAGAAGGTTCTTGAATTGATACAAGGTGTTTTGGCCATTACCATCGAAAAAAGTAGTTGACAAGTGGCAAGGAATGAAAAAATGGTTTTTTAAACATTAAATGTCACAAGATGCTAGTGTGGTACGTAGACATTCGTGCAGTGTGCTAGTGTCTAGAAAAATCATGCTACAAAATGACAAGAATGAGAAAAGCACAAGGTTTAGTGCAAAGATGGCATGTGAAGGGTAGTTGCTAAAAAGGGGTCCCAAGCATCCTAAGAGGGAAAAAGGTTGTAGGGGATAAAATAAGCCTACACAAGTACTAAGGGAGTGGACACTAAAGCAGATGCAAGAATGTATGTGAAATTACAAGGGGTACAATTTTACGATATTAGATTTTCCCCCCACTTTAGTAGGCATATGAATCTACACTAATATGCCCGCTAAAGGAAATCTACTAAACATAAATAACATCATGATACCAAAAGGATACTATAGAGGAAGTAGACAACTCTACAAACCAAGGAAGCGTGCCCCTAAGTTGAAGACCTACAAAATAAACACATTAGACAAGAAAGACTTGCACAAGACAACAAGGTTAGAATATAAAAAATAATTACATCATAGGGTTAGAACATAAAAACACATGGGTAACACACACATACACGTGCAAAAGCTAAAGGATTTGAGTTAGTAAAGTAAAAGAGACCTCGATAAATAAAGTTGTCTCATTATTATGCATCATCCCCAAATTAAGAAATAACACATCGAAGAATTCTTAAATGGAGAGAAGGTAAGGATCAATTGCTTTAAGAGAAGAATGCATACAATAGACAAGGAAGCAATCAATGTGAAAGAGAGTTCAAGAACTATATACTCAGGATGAAGAAGATGCAAGTCTTTGATCCTATATATACAATTTGAGAAGATAAGAGAGAGAGGGAGGAGTTAGAAAGGAATGAAAATTCCAAGAGAGATGGCTCCAAAGGTACTCAATTTTGTAGAGGTTTGAACAAAAGAATTGTAGGCCCTTAGACCTACAAAAAGGTGAATAAAAGGCTCTACAAGTGCTCAATCCTACAAAGTTGAACAAAGAGATCCCATAGGATGAAAGCACTTTACAAGTCCTTAAACTTGCAAAGGAGGTGCCCCAGGTGCTTGGTCCTAAAGGGAGCCTCACATAAGAGGATCTATAGATTCTGATGGGGCCTTACAAGTACTCGGTCTTGCAAGGTTGATTGAAAAGTAGTTTCATAGGTGCACCTACAAATCAACATTTTAATCTATAGACAAAATATGTTAGATATCAAAAAGAATCCATGTAGGCAGACAAGCAGTTAGTCACATAGACAATACAAAATTAAAGGAAGAGATTTCAAAGGGGTCCCTTGGGAACCCTTCAAAAGAGAAGGGGTGCACTCAAGGGGTGGTCAGAATGAAAGATAAAGAGAAGAGAGGGGGTCGTTAAGAAGGATGCACATTTCCAAAATGAGTTATCACTGCCCCCAACATACAGGGGAGGAGAACCATGTGAGATACTATAGAAGGAAGGTGTGAGAACCTCATGAGAAAATACTTAGAATAGATAGGATAGAGGTAGACCTCAATATCAATTTTCACACAAAGGAGAAATAGGTGCACCAATAGACGGAAGAGTGAGGGAACCCAAATCATGAAGTTGTTGTATTTTATCCTTCAAGGCCTTATACTCACTAGTGGAATGGATAGACACTCGATGATATGCAAAGAAGTTCAATGTTTTGCATTATCACATTTATGAAATTTCTTATGCATAGGAGGAGGAAGAGTAATCAAGTGGGATTTTAGAAGCCTAAACAAGATATACTCTTGCTCAGACAAAGAATAAGGAGCAAGAAGCACCGCTTTCTCTTGTGGAGAAAAGCTTGTTTTCTCACAAGAAGAAGACATGATGATAGCAGATAATGGCAGATGAATCAATTTGTGAGAACAAGGTTGAGTGGAAATCATGTCAACATCCAACCATTGTTTCCATTTAGATTGTTCATATGAGCAACCAAGCCCCAAATTACGCTTACAAGGCATACATTCTATAGGGATCCAAATACCTTTTTCATTACACCCACAACCTTTACGCCCATAGCCATATTTAGAGACAAGTTTAAAGCTAGGGCCATAATGTGTTTGAAAATCTTGAGGAGGATCTTCATAGAGAGCATTACTCCAGCAATGGGGATTATACTCCTCTATGGGATCACCATCAACGTTCTTGATAGGACTACAAGAATTAACCTCTTAACAAAAGCATGATCATCTTCCTCAAGAGAGGGAGGATCAACATTAAGAACATTACAATTTGTGTTCAAATTATCCCACGATACAAAAGAATACCCATATTTGATAGTAGGTTTTGATGATGCTATCAGAAGGTTTAAGTGGATCGGGTCAAAATTATATTCCCTAATAAAGGAAAAGAATCCAAATCATCAGCAAGGCATGAATTCTATTAAGAAGTAGAAAGAGTAGACTTAAGATTTATTGCTTTAAAATGATCTTCTTTAGGGAAATATGTCTCAAGAGTATCCTTTGTAATAGGTACAAATGGAGTAGACATCAACACATTAGGAGACATTGAAGGGATAAGAGTCTGCATAACCGAATCCTGACCAACAAATGCTATCTCACATAAGTGCATGACATTAGGGTTAGCCCTGATTGTGACTACTTGATTGTTACAAATGAACTTGATAGATTTATGCAAGATAGATGAGACCATACCTGTCGTGTGAATCCATGGTCTACCAATGAGAAGATTATATGGTAATTTTTTTGACATAACATATACAAGGGTGGGTACAGTAACGAGTCCCAACCTTAAAGGAAAGACTATTGTGCGTAAAGGTTGCCGACCAACATTATCGAACCCATGAATAACGAGAGAAGCAACAACAAGAGAAGATGAATCAATTTTAATTTTAGGAAACAAATCAATGCTACATACATTGAGAATCAAGCCAAATTCAATGATAGTATGTCTAATGCCGATTTTATTAATGTTGACTATAATCATTAGAGGGTCTCCTTGCTTCTATACTTCCCAAGGCAGGAGTTCCTGTGGATAAAATGTGATATTCAATGAATTTTCATGAATATGAGCTATTAATGCATTAACTTCCGCCAACCTAGTAGAAGAAGGAAAGAGGATCTTTTGCAAGGATTCCTAAAGCATACCTTGATGAACCAACATAGACTGGAGCAAGTCCCATAGTGAGATTTTGGCTGGAGTAACATGAAGTTGCTCGACAAGATCCTAATCACTAGGTTATTTAGTCGTGGGTTTAGGTGCTTGAGGAAGGCTTGGTTGAGAAGGTTGTAAAGAAGTAGGTTGATTAACATTTTGTTTATTCCTTCTAGTATTATAAGTATGGGTTACCAATTTATAAGATGGATCCTTAGAAAAATCAAGAGAATCACTGTCCATTGGAACACGATTAATAGAAAAAATCCTTTTAGGAGAAGGACCAGCCAGGGTTAGATAAATAACAGGTTGCTTCGACCTTTTAGGGGTGGTAGAGACATAGATTATATTTACAGATTCCTTACAAATTATAGAGGTATCATTTGAATAAATATGTTCAACATCTATCCCTAGAGGATCCAATGTGAGATGAACTTCATTATTCACTAATGCATCGTCTTTAGAAGGGCATGCATCAGAATGAAGAGAATATTCATCATTCACAAATGCATAATATCTAGAAGAGAGTGCATTGGAATAAAGAGAAGGTAAAGTAATGTTAAGAAAAGTATGAACGATTTCATCCTCTTGCACCAAAATATCCTTAGAAGGAATTTCAGGAGAGGGATCAACAAAGAATAATAAGGAGAAAAGAACTCACTTTCACATGCTTGTAAGATAACTTCTTGAAGTTTCTTAATAAAGATGGAAAGAGATAGAAGGAAGAATGATAGAAAGAAAATTTTAAAATAGAGATATAGACAAGTCGGTCAAAGGCCTATGTATCACATTGATAGTACGAAATGGGAAAATTTTGGGGCTATTTAGGGGCTTGCCATAGTCAAACCCCTATCTCGGTGTTCCCACCTTCACAAACATCCAAATAGATAGAGAGAAATAATGTAGAAATGAAATAAATGCAAGAGTGATAAAAGCAATCCCCACTCAAGGATGATAACCTGTATCACAAAATAGAGATGCAATAGATAGGGGATGTGAGAAATCCCAAGATGCTCAAATATACTAGGTAAGTAAGATATCACCTGCAAGGATTAAGTAAGCCAAAGAGAGAAAGAGATAGCTGTGAGAGCCAAGAGAGTTGTAAAAAGAATTGTAGGAATGTGAGAGTGCTTGAGGCTATTGTAACAAGCAAGAGGGTTGTGTAAACAAGAGAGCAAGAGAAGAGAGTGTCTCCAACAAAGAAAGACCAAGAAGAAGGTCAAATAGATTGAAAATGTCACTTTTAAAGGGAGAATAGGAGAGAAAAGAAGGTTCCCAAATTGTTACAAGGCACTTTGGGTTGTTACCACCGAAAAAGGTAGTTGACAAGTGGCAAGGCATGCATCAATGGTCATTTGAATGTGTAAATGTCATATGACGCTAATGCAACATGTGGACGTGTATGTGGTGTGATATTGTCTAGAAAAATCATGCTATGAAATGATGAGAATGAGAAAAGCACAAGGTTTAGTACAAAGCTGATGCATAAAGGGTAGCTAATGAAAAGGGGTCCTGAGAGTCCTAAGAGGGAAAAAGCCTAATGCAAGGGCTAAAATGAGCTTACACAAGTTCTAAGGGAGTGGACACTAAAGTGAATGCAGGAATTATGTGAAATTACAAGGGGTGCAATTTTACAACATTACACATCCCTATAAATTTGGGCTAAAAAATAGGTCTAGGATTCATTGGCCATTTTAGGATACTTCACGACAATAAATTGCATCACTATCATCGAGGAAAAAGCTTGAATGTTTGAAATTTTAATTGATAGGATTTTATGATTTGAAAATGACCCCAGGTCGACCCCTACCAAAAAGGATTAATTAAAATGCATATAAAAGCATGTTTTCCTCTCATTTTAAGCAATTAAAAGGAGAATTTATGATGAAGGAAGCAATTCATGAAAGGAGAGAGTGGAGGATTGTAAGATCAAGGAAATTCAAGGGTAGATTTTTTAATTTTATTGTAGCAATACAAGATCCAAGTATCATGTCAAAGTGTAAGTGAGTTTATACTGTCATATTATCATTGTTTTATGAAGGCTAACCCCTTTTGTAGGTTTCCAAATAAATTCAAGCAATCAAGCAAGAAATATCTAAGACCTTGAGGTGATGTGTATAACTTTAGTCCTTCCCCATTAAAAGGCGGTGAGTTGCAAAACTTTGTGATTTCATCATTCCTTCCTATCAATTATCATTTATCATTGATATTGCCATTGTGGAAGTGGAAACACTAACACAAGGTTTGACTAAGGCAAGCCACTAAATTTTCAGATCCTAGGTTTGAAGAGAATTAAAGGAAGCTTGAGTACGAATTGTTCATTTTTTCATTTGAAGCCCGACATCTTGTCAACTCATAGAAACTCGCCTATATAATTATTTGACAATGTTCTGACAACTTTGTAAGAAAAAACAAAGATCTCAAATATATCATTAGAGGACCTAAAAACTAGGGAAGGAAAGGTGTACAAGGACTCATATACCCTAAGATTACTTTATTCATGTATTCATATCAGTACCAACTTTTTTGGGTAGGTACATTGTCCTTTGAACTTCCCAAATTTTCCTATAATTGACTATTTCAATTTATCAGTTGTTGGATTATTGCATTTCTCATACTAGGGAACATAGTTTAATTAGGTTAATCATAATCAATCAATTCCAATCTATTCCAATTCCCAAATTGATGGATATCCAAGTCTGAATGGCTTACCTTCATGGTTGAAAGTCAATCTATACACCTTGTTGATCTCCATATCAATGAAACCTTAGGAAAAGGCCTTGAATCTTATTGTTCTAAGCACTTAGAACTTAGGATCACCTTTTAATATGTTTCATTTTTGTGAATCTAATATTTTGAAGTAACAAACCTTCTAAGATATGAAGTAATTCAACCTTGGATCTAGGTTTTGCATTGTATTATTATAAATTTCTCATTTAGGGTTTGATTTTTGCACCATAAAGCATACAAAATTATATAAATTGCCTATGATATTGCATCATACATTGTAATAGGGTTTTCTTCAGTCATCTTAAATCTAACCTACATTCAAATTGAATTCATTAGATATGATTTTTTTATTGCATCCATTTAGGCATCTTTCATTTAGGTCAAAAAATGAAAAAAGATCATTATTTAGTTTCAAAATTGCATCAAAATAATCATTTTCAAATTTTGGTATCTTAGAATTAATCAATTATTATATTATAGCTCTAAAAATTGCATTCAAATTTATCAAAACATTTTCAATATTGTTGTACACTTGCATGTTGAATCACACTAGCATAAATAATGCAAATTCTGAAAAAACATTCATTGCCAAACCTATTTACACATAGAAATAGAAGTCTTAAACAACAACATAAAAATTCAATTTTTCAGTTTTAGACACCTTGCCCATGACTTAGACAGCCTTGGGTACCTCTGTCCTGCTACTGGTAGCTCAAAAGAGTTTTTCACATATTTCTATCTTTGCATTTTTAGTCTGGTTTTGCTTGCAAATGTCTAATTTGAAATTCTGAAAGGGTGCTATTGCATGTGAAATAAAGTTGTCATTTTTCTTAATTTGTTGCAAATTTTAAGAATTTTTTTAATGCATTTCATTTATAGAAATTATCATATCTATAGTTTTTAGATCTATCATATTTATATCATTTGATCAAGAAGATAAATGAAAACATGTTTCCTTTTCAAAGATGTGGTTTTAATATGTTAACACATGGCTTGTATAACTATAATCCCCCTACTTGTGAGTACATTCTAAGGAAACAAAATGAAGACATTGATAAGAATGTTATTCATTCTCCCAATATCTCTCCTAATTATGAGAGTATCATGGTGCAAGAGGATGCAATCATAGACGATCATGAAAATTGTATTTGTTCTTCTCCTAATACCTCACCTACCTGTGAAGAAGGTATCTTGGTGTTAGAAGATCCAATCATTGAGCATCATGAGAATCTTGTTTGTTTCTCTCCCAAAACCTCTCCTACTTGGGAAGATATTATGAAGCAAGAGGATGAAATCATTGATACATTTCTTTCAAAAGATATTAATATGGATTGTGTAGATGAATATGCTAAGGTGACATTAGATCCCCCCTTTATAGAAGGTCATCAACAAGAAGTTAAGTATGATGAGGTTATGAATACAAAAACATCTATTAGGCCTCCTCCTAAAACTGTTGGCAGCTAGTCAGTGCTCCCCTCGAGATTCGTGACATGGAGTAACCACCTCCCATGGATCCGTTAACTCTAGAAATTGTATCAGGCATTAATAGTCTGACCTTTTGGTGCAATGAAAACCATGGGTCCAACAATTGTTATAAGAGTTGTGTATTTTTCGCACACATTCCCCATTGAAAGTAGGGACCCCCTTTTTCACTCTGATTTCTGGTGATTTGGCCCTTTGGTTATGAGAACTCGCTTGCTTTGGCATGTGCTTGAATGATTATCTTGCTTGCATTGATGACCCATTTATGTTACTTGTTGAAAATATTAAGTTTTAAGCCATTTCTGGGTTTTCCTTTGATTTCGAGATTTTCCTCCTCTGGTGGAATTCCCTGATTTCCTTGAAAACCTGATGAGGAGGAACTTATGCTGTGATCTGGGGATTCTGGTCCTTCACAAAATTTTGTTTCAATCAGATTTCTTTGAAATTACCGTACTCCATCAAATTCTTGGGTTTCATTTTGGGTTGTCTTGTCAGTGACATTAATGCTTAAATGTATGATTTTTACGGCATGTATTTAGTCAATTTTTGGGAATTCTTGTGTCATTGATATTTAATCATTTGTCTTCTGTTGATCCAGGAGGTTTGATCTTGAGTGTTGGGTTTCATTTAACGTTTGGAGTTTTGCATTTGTGAGTTTCGTGGTGAATTTCCTGGGTGTGATTATTGCTGCTACTATTTGCTAGGACGTCAAATTTGGTTATCAGCTGTCGAATAGTTGCATTCATCTCATCAATGGTATGTATGCGTTGCCTTGCTTTCAAATGTTGGATGTGAATTATTCTTTGGCATCTTGAGTATGCGTGGAGTTTGGATTTTTCATGTCTGGAGCCAACCA
>VDFB02260885.1:0-16760 GCA_007258455.2 Sequoia sempervirens | reverse complement strand
AAAACAAGTGACGCAAGCGTCGAGTTCCTGCCAAGAGGTAAAAGTCATGTAGCTTAGAGGTAGGAAAAGTTTCTAGATAGCAAATGGGAATATAAATGTATTGAAAGTAGCTAGAAAAGTTAAAAGTTTTTTTTAGAAGCGCAGGAACGCACGGAATTTTGTAGGATTCATGGGAAACATGGTCCATAGGGACATGTGAACAAAGAGCACATGTGGATGGATGCAATGGAATTTTTTTTTTTTTTATGGGTACCATGTATAGGTGGAGTTTTTTAGCAATGAAGTCTTGTTTTTGTGTGTGTGTATGTATACATTTGTGAGAAGGTAGATTCTTTATGATTTTAATTAGGAAGCAAGAATGCATTATTAATTTCTATTAATTATTGAATGAAAACAATCGGAAAGATTTGTAAGAATGCACGAGACATAAATGCATACATGCATCCACGTGCACATAATGCATATAGGAGTGAAAAGCATAGCTGTCATGTTAACAAGCCTTAAAGCAGAAGGAGACTCAGTTTGCATTTACAGTATTAAATGAAAGAAAACTGGAGACATAAAGTGTCAAAAAATTCATTAGTCAGTTTATACGAAACAAAGTTCTAATGTAGAGATATTTCGAAAGCATCAAATATCATATGTAACTATTTACAAAAAACATGTGTGTGTGCAAAAAAAGAAAATGCATTCTTTACATGGCCCATTTTTATATGCATGGTGAAACAAAGTTTACCATTTTTTATTTATTTTTGCTTGTATGTCCATCTGGAAACAAAATAATGTTTAGTGAACTGTTGCAGAGCATGTGCTATGTTAATTAATAGAATTGAGTTATTTTAGTTTATCATTTCGCAATATGCAAGTGCTAATAGAAACAATAGTGTTAGGTGGAAGATTGATAGGTATAGCTCATTTGAGTATAAACTTTTTGTAAGATTAATGAATATTTGCAAAAAAATGGTAAGTAATTTGCAAAAAAATAATAAAGAACCTTACTACCTAAGATTAAATTTGTGTATATGTGAAATAAAATGTAATAGTTTAACTTATGAAATTGTAATAAGTGGAAAAAATATTATGCTAAATTCTTAGATGATATTGTGCAAAGGTATTGATTTTATTATAAAGTAGATTTCAATGTTGTTAATGTAATATGAATAGATATATTTTTGTGTATATATTTTAAACAAAAAGTAATTTGAAAAGATATAAAGAATTTTATTAAGATATAACATAGGTACAGTAAATTAATATAATAATCTACATTGTTTGTAGTGCATTGCATCTAAACATTAAATTATAATAACAATCTACAGTAGAATAATGTTATAGTGTTTGTAAAAATGCTTGAAGCATTTAAGTATACATGAATACACGTAGACATTTACCAATGTGCATGGAATGCACAGAAGAGTGACAAGCATCACTAGCACCTGAGTAAGCCTGAAAGCGTGACGAGACTGAAATCGCATATGTAGTATTAAATAAAAGAAAAGAAGAGAAATAAACTAGTTAGTATCAATGCATATATGAAAAGAAAGCATTAAAATATGGACCCATGTAAAGTCATATGCATGTATAGATGTGTAGATGTGTCCATTTAACTTGGTATGTTAAGAAGTATCTATATATGCCTGCGTCCATAAAGTTAGAAATGTCAGAAACAATATGCAATTTAAACAAGGACTAGAAAAACATTATTAACTGAAACAAAGCAGCAATACATTAGTGTTTGTGGAAGAAGGGTATATAGTATATCTAGTAATGCATTTGGTTAGATGGATACATGTAAAAATTTGTGAAATCTGAAGATACATTATAGCCTTGGAGGAATGGTCATATGTGCTTTTAGAAATTTGTAACAAATAGGATTTAGAAAATACATTTTGAAAATAACTCTTGAATACAATTGTATTTTAACAATGAGACTCAATTTGCATTTATAGTATTAAATGAAAGAAAGCAGGGAAAATTAACTATTTACTAGCAATGCATATATCGAAGAAATACATAAATGTATGGATGATAGAAACAAGTAGCATTTGAAAGATATAAAAAGAACATTTATGATTGAAACAAAAGAATAATACATTATTGTTTTTTGACCAAGTGTATTTAGGATATATAAACAGGATATAGAAGAAAACGTTATCAAAGGGAGTCTAGAGTAAGCCCTCAGTGTTTAATTACATAACCTTGATTTTTTTTTCAATTTTCCCTTTGGGATGGTGTGAATTTTGTCCTAATGGATGAAGGTATATTTGAGCTATAGATAGATAAAAATATGTAAGGGTGGTAAAGAAGAATGAGCGATGGAAGTGGAAGAAAGGAATCGAGTTGAGAGAAGGGTGAGATGGAAATAGGTTGTATGAATAAGTTATGAAAAGTGGTTATGGTTTTAAAAATCATCATAGGGCTGAGTCTGTCAATATAAACATAGGAAAAAGATCCATGTTGCATTTCTCACTCTCCCTCGTACTGAAGAAGGTACTGAGGTCCTTGAGCTTCCTCGAAATGCGACAATAGAAGACAAAGTGGAAGTTCTTATGCATATACTATGGAAAAAATAAATATGGAAGATAAAAAAAAAAGATAACATGTAAATGTTGGTGCAGTGGAGAACATAAAATACATGGATACAGAAATATGTAGAGCTATTGAGATATATATGCATGGATGCATCAATAGAGACATGTACACATAGAAAACAGAACTACATGGAGAGATGGAGATATGAACACATGTATACATGGATGTATGCATATTTGGATATAGGTGCAAATGCATATGTTACATGGAAGGATGTATTCATATGCATATGCAAATATGGATGAAGGCATATATGCATACATGCATGTATGGACAATATGCATGAATATATGATGGCCATGGGTTACTAGGATACTTTACATGGGTACATGTTCACATTTGCAGTAACAAATTTCCTTTATGATCTTATCCAGGAAGCAAAAAGTGTATTATTATTTTGTTCGAAGTATAGAATGCCAAAAATCTTAAACATTTGTTACAATGCTTGAGGCATCTATGTATACATGGATGCATGTATACATGTATGCATGTGCAGACAATGCAAATAAGAGTGAAAGGCATACATGACATGTGAACGAGGAATTTGCATGGAAAACACTAAAATCAAGTAGAAATACAAATTTGTGAAAGTAGTGTGATGCTCAAGTAGCATTTATGCATGGATGGATGTATAGTTGTGTCTGTGTAATTCGGTACAGTAAGAACATTTTTTAGATGCATGTGTGCATAAAGCAATAAATTTTAGTAACAATTTGCATTTGAAACATATACAATATTGTTTTTAGAGCAATTGTATAAAGGATGCCTAGTGGATGCCTAATAATGCATATGAATACATGGAAACATGTAAATATTTGTTAAATCTGACTACACATAATAGGCTTGAAGAAACTATTATACGCACTTTTAGGGAGCTATAATAAATAGGGTTTACAAAAGACATTATGAAAATAACTCTTGAATAGAGTTGTATGCTATGAGTGTTATTTTTAAAGCCCTCGGTGTTTATTTGCATAACCTTGATATTTTCTTCATCTTTTTCATTGTTTGGTATGGTGTGAATTTTGTTGTGATGGATGAGGGTATATTTGAAGTGTAGATAGATAAAGAAATGTGAATGTAAAAAAGAAAAATGAGTTATGGAAGTGGAAGAAAGGGAGCAAATTGAGAGAAGGGGGAGATGCAAATAGGGTGTATGAATAAGTTATGAAAAGTATTTGAGATGGGAGAAAAGGATATGGGATGGTGGATATGAGAATGAATGGGAATGTAGATGGTATGAATTTATCGTTTGCAAGTTATATGCTTACAATTAAATTCAAGAAATGAAAATTCCAATGAGAGAGTTGGGTTTTGTGAAAAAAAGGAACGCAACATGTTCGTATGATTGAAGACAAGCAAATAACTGGATTTTGAAATGTATTTGATTTAAGAAAAAAGGACGTGCAAGGGTGGAAATGGAAATGAATGGAATCAATAGGGTATGAAGTGATTATTTCTTGCAACAAGGGGTGGAAGAATGTCTAGTTTGGTATTGGTTATGCTTTTAAAAATCATCATAGGGCTGAGTCCATCAATATAAACATAGAAAAAAGACCCACGTTGCATTTCTCACTCTCCCTCATATTGAACAAGGTACTGAGATCCTTGAGCTTCCTCGAAATGCGACAATAGAAGCCAAAGTGGAAGTTCTTATGCATATACTATGGAAAAAATAAATATGGAAGATCATTAAAAAGAGAACATGTAAATGTGATGCAGTAGAGAACATTAAATACATGGAGACAGAAATACGTAGAGCTATTCACAGATATATGCATGGATGCATCAATAAACACATGTATACATAGAAAACAGAACTACATGGAGAGATGGAGATATGAACACATGTATACATGGATGTATGCATATTTGGATATAGGTGCATATTTTACATGGAAGGATGTATTCATATGCATATGCAAATCTGAATGAAGGCATATATGCATATTTGCATGTATGGACAATATGCATGAATGTATGTCAATACATAACTTATAATTTTGTTATATTGGAAAACAAGTACTATTTTGATAAATCAAAATTGGGAAATTAGCATCTAGCTGTTTCTATTTGTCAAAATATTGATAGATACATGTATAGATGTATGTGTGTATGCAATTCATAGGTGCATATATGCATAAATCAATGTATACATGCACCCATAGATACAGTCATACATATATAGATAGATGCATGTAGAGATATGGCAAGATATGCATGAATCGATATATGCATGGCTGCATCTATGGATACATAGATACATAATGAAATGGAGAAAAAGACACATTTATATATGCATAGTTTGATTAAAACAAGTGATGCTAATGTCTGTTAAAATCAGAATGCAATCACAGTCACCTCTGTCATAATCTGTTCTAGGTGCAATTTGAAAATCTGAGATTGAAATAGCTGATCCGGGGACTATTTTAGGCTCATGTTGATACACAAGGTTACCACTAACATTCAACATGATTGTCATTTCTTCTTTGTGATCTGTCAGATCAACACGTAGCATTTCCCGTGTTTTGTTAGCCTTGTCCAATGTTGCTTTGTAGACAACAAGGACATCACCTTGGAAGGTGTCCCCAACTCTTCTTGCATTTAGCTGTTCTATTGAAACAATCCTAGGTTTCTTCACTCTTGTCCTACAAGGAACAAGGATAATGTCAATTGAATGCTAATTTTATATAAACAAGTTGGGCAAATGAAGGTACATTGTAGAACAAAGTACTTTACTATTGTATTGACTCTTCTTGTGCAATTTGCACCTGTTTGGCTTGTCTTTTTGACACATCTTTTGGTGTCCTACAACGAATTGGAGCAATGTTATTTGAATATTTGTGATTTGGGCAAATGAATATGAAGGAATAAAACTATGAGCACTTAACCGTTGTGCTGATTCTTCTTGCGTGGATTGCACTTGCTTTGACTGTCTTTTAGTTTCATCCATAGATCTCCTGCAAATAATGGATACAGTATTGGAAAAGACATTGCAATGCATAAAACTCATATTAGGCTATAAGTTCTATAAAGTTGAATTTGTCTATTGTGCAATATGCAATTTTAGGAAAATTGGATTGTGATCAGTCCAATATGCTTCTGATATATAGAAAGAGCATATATTTGTAGTCATGTTGGACCAAATGTGATCAATGACTGAGTTGCCCATGCTAGGTTGTTGGTTCAACACAAATTGTATATTGTTCTGTTGCATATAACTGTGAAGCATTTTTTTGTTTCTGCTTTCTGAAGACATGTCGACATTAAAATCGCCTAAAATGTACAACATGTTTTCTGAATTTGTGGATCCAATAATTATTTGCAAGATTGCGATTACTTCATCTATGGCAGTTGCAGGTCTTGCATAAATATTACAAACATTGAGTTCATTGCTAGATAGCATTATTGTTAATGTGATAGCTTCAATATTTGAGGTTTCATGGTGTGTTGTTTTTGACAAGAGTAAATGTTTCTTTGTTAAAGTTGCTATGCCATGGATGTTATGTACAGAGGAGCTATCAAAATTTGTAGCAAGGTATTTAGCTCAAAGGGATGCATATGTGTTTCTTGGAGACACAAGATATCAGATTGCATTATGCTATAGTCATTGACAATGTCTTCTGAATGTGCTTTCAAGCTACGAGTGTTCAATGTACATAGGAGCATATGTGATTTGTTTTTTGAGCATGTGCTTAGATTATCAAGTTGCCATTGTGCACATGTCTGAATACGAGACATTTCTAGTTGTATTTTGTCTTTGACTTTGAAGTTTTTTGAAGTTAAAGGTTGTAACAGGAATAATGATTCTACTGATTTTGTTCGTGATAGAGCTGTATAGGTTAGTCCATGTTGTCTAATGCCTATGGGATCAAAAGCCAAGGCCTCCATTGTTAATCCTTGGGATCGATGTATGGTTCGTGCACATGCTACTTGTACTGGGAATTGTTTTCTAGTTGTAATTTTCTTGTTTATTGTTATTTTCTGCATTGGCCTAGCAATGCGCAGTATAGGCACCCAGTCTTTGTCAATGATAGTAGAATAGCAGTGTGCTAGTTTTGTGCACTGCTGATGTCCAATTGATGGGTCATTAAATTTAATCCAGATAATATCAATATCGTTTTGTGATGTATATGCTTTAAAAATTCCATCTGAGCCGTTGACAAGGCCATCTTGAACATTGTAATTGCCTGCATAAAGCTCAACAAGAATGTTTGGTTTCAAGCATATTTGTGATGGGAGTGTTGTTGTGTGACTGTACACTCGTATTGCATTAAGGTCCTCGTTAACTTCATCTATCGCATCCAGCACAATCATTTGGGTTGGAATGATTGATAGCATTTTGTTGTTATGTGCTTCAACGTCTATTCTCTATAGAAAAGGTGCGGAAGCAATGGATCTAATGGTACAGGACGAAAGTAAATTTTGTTGATATAGTCTATGTCATGAGTTGTCTGAATGCCTACTCGTAGCCTATTAAGGATTGAAATAAATATTTCATCTTTTTGTCTCATGGTAGTCACTAATGAATAGCATTTTATGTGGTCTTTCCAGAAACTATAAGGCATTAATTCAATTGGAGTAGGCCTACTTTCGAAAACCACAGAGTCAAGGACAGGTTGTGCCTGGTAGAGGTCACCACAAAATATGGTGTCAAGGTTTCCAAAGTATGTTGTAGGCATTTGCATTATGTCTCATAGTCTTCTATCAATATACCGTAAAAATGTTGAGCCAACTAATGATATCTCGTCTATAAGAAGTATGCGCAATTGATCATAGTGCTTTGACATAGTGTCAAGTACTTCAGTGTTCAGTGGCAGGAATTCTGATGTATTAAAAGGTATGTGAAATGATGAATGTAATGTGAATCCGCCTATGTTATATGTTGCTTTACCTGTATATGCAGTTAATAAGCCCTTGGGTTTGTCTGGATTATTGTCAACAGAATTGCTATACATGCGAATGAGAGCTTGGTAAATGGCTTTTGCTGTAAAAGTCTTTCCTGTTCCAGCTCCTCCAGTCAAAAACAAGTGCAATGGCTTTTGTGGATTTCTCATCTTTTTAATGAGAACATCCTTAACAATTGCTTGTTGCTCTTTATTTAACATTCGTCTTAATTTGTAGTATTCATTGTTATCTGTAATCTGTGGGTGCTTTGTAATTTCAAATCCATTGGAGTACGTAGTCTTTGGGTTAGAATGACCTATGTTTGGAAGGTCTGTTTGAATGTCATATAGTTCTTTATGGGAAAGCTTTGTTTGCATTGGCAGGTCAATGAGCTTTTCATCTTCAAGAGACTGAACATCATTAATAGCTTTGTCAATGTCACCCCATGCGGAGTTTGTGTTGTGGATGAACTTTGCACTATTTGTTTGAATGGTTTGTCCATGGTACATGTATGCATGTTCCCAAGAGTCAAAGTTTCCTTTGAGCGTATGTTCATTAATGATAAATGGAACATAGAGAACCAATTGCTCTCTACAATGATTCTCTATATCAAAGTGTTTGTTGAAATTAATAAACCGTATCACATTGGGTTTGGCCTTTGGCTCAATTGGAGCACCGTACTTATTGTATCTTGAAACAAATTCTGCAAGACATATGTCCATCATTGGTTCAGGGCATTTTAAATAATAGTCTATAATAGATCTTGCAAGAACATTTTCTGATTCATCTGGCTCATTGCTCAATTGTTTTACAGATTTGAGTATGAATGTACGATCATTGTCGGATCGTGTATCAATGAATATACATTTTCTTGAACTGTAATTTAATGGCAATGACAAAACAATATGTGCAGCTTGTTGTGATGACATTTGTTGCAAGTTAAGCATGGCATTGCCAAGTTTACTCACCATTCGGATTGCATCAATATTGTCTTGCTTGTGGTCTCTACGTATTCTTTTGAATGCATATGTCATTGACTTGTCTACTTTTGCAATATATGAGCTACAGTACATAGCAGCAACATATGCATTTAGGACAAATTGTGCATCTGTATTAGCCCTCCAAAGATCTGGAATCTTCCTTGAAAAACTATTGTTCCATATTTGTGATGGTTTTCTCTGTAAAAAAAGCGTAGGCCTGTTCAATGTTGAGCTTAAAGCTTGAATGTATTCATTGTCACTTAAGTTTAATTCTTTTAAGAACATTTGAAAAGTGAATGTTTTGTCATAGTTTGCTTTTTGGAGTTTTGAAAAGATTTTAGTGGCATTTGCAGTTATCGCTTCAGTCTTTTCGAGTATTGGTAAAAGTATAGTTGACTTTTGCATCGGTGGAAAAGGAAAATTGTACCTACAAATTTGTTTTCTTGATCTTTTGCATTTCTTTGTATGGTGGTGCTTGTGCAGCATTGCCAGAGGAGGTTCCAAATTTTCAGTGTCGCAAGTAATATACTTATCAACAAAAGCTATGATGTCCGTGTTGTTTTTTTCTATGTAAATTGGTGCATTTTTAACCCATATGAGGAAATGATCATGTTCGTTTCCTCAGTTTTGGAACTCAGTGACTGAGAAGTAATCAATGACATTTCCAAAGAAAGAGTCATCTGTAAGTATCAATTTTTTAATTGCATTGATTCTATGTTTATAGTAACGTGCACAAGTGATAGGATTTTTTTTGATTAGTTCAAATTTGTCAATGTGTGTTGGGTGATTAGATTCTTGATGGTTTTCTACTGATTGGTGTAGATTGTGCAGCTCTTGTAATGTTTGAATTAGTGGATCCCAATTTTGCTCAGCACTAGAGAAAGTGATGAAAAATGTTGGTGGTCCTAGTTGTCGAATCATAGCAAATACATTTTTCTTAAGTTGTTGTGAATAGTCTGGAGAGATTCTTATTCTTTTGAAATCAACGTATCCAATATCTGATTTTAGAATTTTTTCTAGGTTTGGTTTGTGTTTAACGTCTTTCGCAAATAGCTTTCACCCTTTTAACTGGCCCTTGCGGATTCTTACTGTCATTGTAGACAGTACTTGTTGTATTAGCACCTTTATAGCTTTGAAAAAAATGTTTGTTGTATGGTATGCAAAGTGTCTTTGTGACTGTAACAGCTCCCAGCGTACTATTTTCTGATATGTAAAGTTTTTTACAATGTCATTATCACATGGTTTGCCAAAGAATAAGGTTGGGAAATTCATTTCTTCAGCATAGATGTCCTTAAATATTCCAATTGGATACTTGTTCTCTGCAGGCGCAATTTCAATAATCTTGTCCTCCATGTTATGGATACATCTAGACTCAGTGAATCCATGTATCAATGTGTCTGATGGGTTCTCATTTTCCATTTCACTGTCTGATTCTGTTTCACTTGTATTTTGTGGACTACTATCTTCGTTTTCTTCAGTGCATTGGAGAACTTCTTGCCAATATTGGTTTATGCATACTTCATGCATTTTGTATAATGGTGTCCTTGTTAATTGAGTCAAAGCTTGCATGATGACGCTTGGGCGCACCATGCCTTTTTGAAATGCATTTTTGTATGTCAAGCGTCTTTTCAATGAAACAACAATTGTTTGTGTGTTGTTAATTGATTGTGGTAATGCTTTTTGTACAATGTTCATGTCAACAGGGACATTTATAATAGAACCTGTTAGGCCTATTTGAGACCTTTTGAACCCTAGTTCCCAAATTTGTGCAAATGCAATTCTAAGTGACACAAGTCGTTCTTCTAGATGAGTTAAATTTTGTACATAGCACAATGGTCTATTAGTTCTTATTTTCTGTGGCGTAGCATACTTTGGAATAGTCGACTGTTTCAATGCAAAGTAGCATACATTGCATATGAAATCTGTGAATTGTAAGGACTCTGATGGCAGTAGTTTGCAATATAAGTGTTTTTGTTTTTCTTTGAAAATCCTAATGTCCTTGTTCAGACAAAGCACTTGGCAAATTGCACATGGGTATTTTGGCGTATCTTGTATTGCTATTTTATAAATTTCTATTGGTGTCAATGTTTTTTTTTTCTTTGGGCTGCTACTAGGTACACTTTCTTTTTGTTTTTCTTTTCTAATCAAGTTCTTCAGGTGATTAAGCCTTATTGTTGATTTATGTTTTAAATTGTCTGCTATGACAAATGGTATCAAATTTTCCTTGTTTTTAGGCAAAGCATGTGGCCTAGTCAAGCAAGTATTTTTGTATTGTGGACAATTTCTTATCAACTTTTTTAGTCGGAGTAAGCTTGTAGAGCATGGGCTAGCTAGATTTTGGGCTTCAATTCTTAGAAGCGGCTCAAAATGTCCAGCCAAAGGGTTTGTATCATGGAATAGTATAGAGACTGATTTTGTATATCCAGAATCATTGAAATCTAAGTACTTCCTTGATGTTGTCAATGACCAGAGGCTGATCTGTATTTTTAACCATCTGGATATCCAGTGAATGCAAAATAAGTCACCCCACAATCCACGTTCGCTATGGTCTATGCACGGGTGTGCAGACAATCGCATCTTGCGGAAGTATGTTTCTTGGTCATGTACTTTGTGCAAAGTGTATAGAGTAGTAGGATTTAGTTCATTGTTATATGATTTTATTGCTTCTTTGTCCTTCTTTTGAAAGCAAGCCAGAAAATAATCTATAGCTCCATTGCGTAGTTGAGTTGAGGTGTACTGGTTGTTAAGTAGCACTTGAAGCGAATCAAACAAATAGTCACCAACATTGTATGCAAATGTGCTTAATCTACAAAGGCCTTTAGCTCTAAGGACATTGTCAATGTTTGTAAAGTACTCTTAACACATTGTGCTCATATTGTTTGCAAGGTCTTATTATGGGACATGTTAACAGAACAACAACTTTAAAATTTGCACTAGGGTACAGTTCTGTAGTAATTGAAGAAATGTAATCTTTAGAGAGCATATAAGCACCAAGTTATTGTTAAGCCCTCACATTCTACAATGGACAAAAGACAATTGCATGTCTAAGGAACTAGTGTTTGAAGAACAACATAGGCTGAGCACTGTGAAACCCAATGTGCTCATGGACATTAAAATAAAAGAAAACTGATGAAAGAAGCTATTTATTGCCTGGAATAGCTTATCTGCAAGTGCCCTTTTTTGGAATCATGATAACCTTTGCCCTGTCACTATAAAATCTTGTGCAGCGAAGACATATCGACACACACATATATGTATACATATGTATATATGTGTATAGATACATCCATGTAAAGATAGATTAATGCATCGATGGGCATAAACATATATGCATCCACTTGATTAAATGCATATACACATAGATGCATCTATACAGGTATACATATATGCATAAATACATGTATGCATAGATATATCTAGAGTCACATGCATTTATGCATACATGCATCTACAAATGTCTACATAGATCTGCACATAGGTAAATGCTAATGCACATAGAAACATGCATACATACATACATGCACTGACAAAAACAACACACGCAAAGTAATAGAAATGCATACCAAGTAACTTAACTCTATATTAAATGACCAAAGTACCCTAGCCATGCATGGCATCCAAGCCATCCCAACACTTTCACCTTGAGCCACATGCCATTCAATGCATTTTTTTTTATTCATGCATTACGTACATCTACCTGCAACCTTGATAAACTATGCCTTTGCTAAATTTTAATCAATCAATTTTTGCGCTCGCAGTTTCCTGATATTTTAATGCATTTAATCTGCATTCATGGATCACGTACCTCTAGCCACCAACTTTTAAACTATGCCTTTGCTTAAATTTATTTAATCAATTTATGCGATCACATTTCCCCAAAATTTTCAAAACGAAAATGATTTTTAAAGCTACTCGGATGAATAGAAAAATAGATAAATGCTAATTTTCCAGTATATAAAATAGCTCTCCAAATTCAAACTATACAAAAAAATAAGTAACATGTTAAATGGTGAAATGTGTTTGGTCAATGCTGACGGTTAAATGCATTCCACGCAAATGTATAAGTATTTTTTCCTACCAGCAGGAACCAATAAAATCATTTCAACCAAATGCATAAGTATTCTTGCCTTGATGCTACAGGCCAATAAAATTGTCACGATAGAAAACAGTTTATCCAAGTGAGTGCTATTAGGTTTGTTATCTTGAATTTCAAACTCCTTTGACATTAATGCATTTTCTTTGTTGATAGAATATGGAGATTCCTTTATTTAATGAGAGTCTGGAACAAGATGACATATACAAATAAATTTAAGCAAAGACATAGGCTAGAAAACTGACAACTTTTACCAATAAAAAGTGGACGTTTACAGTCACAGAGCAAACGCACCTGCGCTCATTGAATGAATACCAAGAAACAAGCTACTCAAGGCAACAAATTGCTACTTTTATTTATTTTGCTTCATTTTATCCCAGAAGTACAAGTTGGGTTTCACAATGCATGAAAACACATTTGTGCAAACAACTGGCAAAATTATAATTGCAATTGATGACAGTGATAGTGTTATGGATACTAATAGTTCAAACATCAAAATACACCAGCTATAAATTGTGTACTTTCAGCCACTAGTTTTAATCAAAGTATGCATATGGATTCAGAATCAAACTCTCAAAATAAATGCACATATAAATGTGTCTTTTTCTTCATTTCATAATGTATCTATGTATCCATAAGTGCATTCATGCATATATCGATTTGTGCATATATCTTATAATCTCTTTATGCATCTGTCTATATATGTATGACTGTATCTATGGGTACATGTATGCCTCGATTTATGCATATATGCACCTATGAGTTGCATAAACATATCCACGTACATATGCATCTATCAATAACTTGCATGGATACATGTATATATGCATCTATGGACTCATGCACACATGTATATATGACAACTCATTGGTTCCAAAGCTCTCTCTATAGGACAGCTGTCCATTGCCTCCAAGACTCAGATGAATCCTTCGTATTTCAAGAAAAGATTCAAATGCATAACACTTTAAATGATCTAAACTATGATTTTATAAGCAAAGTATACAAATACATTGTAACAATGCAAAACCTGACTTTCATTTAAAATGTACAGTTTCTATCCTCATAGTCCTTCAAGTTTCTTTAGGTCTGACTGCTACTTTGTTAATTGACTTTGATTGAAAGACTGCTTAGCAATTCAAACAGTCTCCTCTTTGGTCAGATGCCATTCAATGCACTAATGTTGTCTGAATGAACTATGCACCTTCAGCCACTAGTTTTAATCAAATTATGCATATATAAATATGTCTTTTCCTCCATTTCATTATGTATCTATGTATCCATAGATGCAGTCATGCATATATTGATTCATGCATATCTTGCGATATCTCTACATGCACCTGTCTATAAAGCCTTTTCAAGAAACTAGCTTTTTTTTTTTGCATATGAATAGCCATGATTGGTTTAATTGATTTGGTGTCACTCTAGGCTTGTACCAATTTACCATGTTATATGTATATCGCATATAGTAACACTAATAAGCTCTTCGACTGTACATAGGAACTATTTTCATAAACACCAGATCGAGCTTATATGTATCAGGATACATATACACTCACACTAAAAACTATTGAACTATGATCTCTATTGCCCCATTTTCGTAGACATGTTACTGTTGCAATCAAATGTGTAAAGCATTTGTGTCCAAAGAAATTAGATAAAGGAATGGCAATATGTTACACAACCTTGTCTTATGCCTTTATAGCAGTTTTTTTATTGCATCTCAAGGAAAACCAGAAACTAGAATTTTATTCATATCATTCCATCTATGGCATTTACAACTTTACCAATAATTAGCTGTGACCAACTGTGGAACACAATTAATTCATCAGCCAATCAGCTTGATTGATCATTGAATTAACTTGCGTGAAAGCTATCATGTTAAGCTAACTAGCTAATATGCTACACACAATATGACATTTGAGTTTCAACTAGGTCTCATGCACGCAAGTCTGTTATCATGTTTAAGCCATGTAAACATAGATGTTCCAATTCCATGGGGTCATTTTATTTCCATTTGTCCAAGTTCATTTCATTCCATTATCAAGAGGCAATAATTAAATGTTTAAATCAGGCACATGCAAATAGGAAATGCAAATAGGATTTCAGCGATGACATCATCTAATAAGCATTTGTTTACTATTACTATGATTAGTGATAGAATTGACTTAATTTGCATGAGTCAAGTGCAAGATTGACTTGTTTGTTAATTGACTTTGATCAATGGTTCAGAGACAGATGAGACAAATTAAATTGTCATCAGCAAAATGTGAGATGGACTTATTAGCTGCTATGGTACATATACTATGATACTTGAGCTTTCATGAAATCACCGCACACCAGTTCCACCAAATCATGGAAGGGTTATTCAGTGGCTTCACATATGATTCCCCTGCCATTCCAATGAGGGCAGAAAAGTAAAGAAATAAAATGTAAAGAGTGAATCTGATTAGGATGCTAGAAGACTTGTTAAATGAAAAATGGAAACTAAAACATTGAATTTGAGTTTCCATTAGTCTTTTCAAACACTACAGTTGAATGAATTTAGAATTTGTATTGTTGTTTGTTAGTGTTTATTACTATATTTTTTATCACTCTTTATTGGTATCTATTTTTTGTTTAATTTTTGAGTGTTGTTTTGTTAAATTGTAGGTTGTAAAACACACAGTGTTGTAAAAACAACTCACTGACAGTTGTAACACACAGGGTGTTTAAAAGTATTTTGTATTACTCTTGATTAGTTTTTATTGGAATTATTTTGTGTTACTATAATTACTTGATTACTTTCTATTACTGTATTTCAGTATCGAGATTTCAAGGTGAAGAGAATGAGACATATGCAATGCAATATCACAGGTTTAAATAACAAGGTATAAATGAGCAAGAAATTTTTAGTAGATGAAGGTCATGAATGTTAAAGTAACAGTGTGACAGTTGCCACAACACTTAAGCAAACCTATGCTCAACACTCTCTTTGCATTATCAATTGTATTCCCAATTTCATCCATGAAGAATATCCTCAAAGATATAGAATTCATGGATACAGAGGTTGAAGAAGTTCTTCATGGACCAAAGATATGCAATTCATTGATATAAGAAATGGAAATCATGGATCAAAGTGATAGCTAATAACAGGATCTACAGGTTGACAAAGTTCTTCATGGATGAAATTGGAAATAAAATTGATAATGGAAAAGAGAATCTGCACCATAGGTTAACTTAAATGTTGTGGTGACTGTCCTACTATTGGTTCAATGTTCATGACCTTCATGTACCCAAAAGTTCTTACTTGTTTATCATGTAATATAGATTTTAGCGACTAGAGATGAATTGTAATTACTTTGAGTGCTTCATTTTTTGTTATTTTGCACATCTGTGTAGTCACAGGAGATGTTGTTGCTGCAGAATCAAGACCTAGGCCCAAGGCACTTGATACATGCATCCATAGATACATGGATGTGGACATCTATCATGGTATCCATAGATGCATAGTTACATGTACCTATGGGTAGATGTATTCATAGTTACATTGACACACACATGGATAGATGCTTGTATACATTTTCACATAGAAACACAGATACATATATGCATGGATGCATGCATAGATAGAAGAATACATAGAAACATATTTACATGGATAGGTAGATAGATGCATAGCTGGATACATAAATGTTTAAATATACATGTATAGAAGCTGCATAGATACATATATCGGTGACTGCATGCATAGATACATATTAATGTGGACAGTTATAGCTTGTTGAATATTTGTAGCGCAAGAAACAGAAAGGTAGATGTTGGCAAGGATTTTGTCATTAGGGTTTCCGCTTAGCAATTGCATTTGCTTCCTTGTCTATAAAGATTTTTCAAGAAAATTCCTCTTTTTTGCATATGAATGGCCATGATTGGTTTAATTGGTTTCGTGTACGTTTATTAATTAACTATTATTAACTATTCAAGAAAATTGATCTATCATTGAACTAGTTTCATTGACTAGTCAAGTAACTTCATTCACAGTTAGCTTGATCAGCTATTTGGCTTATTTGCTTGAATGCTTGCAAAAAGCCTTCTCTGACAAATATTCCTTTGCATAATTTGCACTCACTACACACCAAGAACCAACATTTCTTCGAGGAATTCTGTCAAACAGTTTAAATGTTTCAGCCTGTGCTTCTATATTTGGTATGCATATTTGGAATGCAAGTAGG
>VDFB02260883.1:0-27875 GCA_007258455.2 Sequoia sempervirens | reverse complement strand
TGTGCATTAAAACCCCTCTTTGCGTCGTGTTTTGAAAAGTTGACCTGACCTTTTTATTCACTCAACCTAATTTTTTTGCTGAGCCGTTTAGGATTAACCCACATGCTTTTCACTTTTTGAAGCAATTTTAATGGATTGACGCTGCGAGTTGCAATAAAAAGCGGTGCCACATTTTTACGTGATTCACTCATAGTCCCTTCTGGCTCATGAGTAATCGCGATTACTGCACTCTTTTAGAACTTTTTTCAACCTCGAAATGAATGCTTAATATCTCTCAAAAAGATCTCTTCTTAGAATATTAGGTGCTTAAATGCCCCTCACAGAAGTTGCTGTGTCAAGCACCAATCAAATGTTCAAAAAGTTGAGATCATTTTAATTTGAGAAACCAAAATTAACAAAAAAGAAGTTTTGTGTTTGTTAAAAAAATACCAAAGGTCAAATGTAGAGTTTGTCAATGCAGAAGATGCATCCGGTGATATGGAAAGTCTTTGGTCCCCACTCGCAGTTGATTTAGAAATGCTAGGATTAGGTCAAAACTAGCAATTCTACAAAATCATAAGCCTCTCTTCCAACTTAGTTTTATTCTTGTTCAATGTCCTGGTCCCATGGGTATATGCTAAAAAAAAAAATTTAGAATAAATTTGCTGTGTGTTTTTCTTTGTGTGTTCATTTTGGGAAAAAATTTAATGGAATTCTTTCCTCAAAAGATAAAAAAGGAAAAGTCTCCAAACACAATCACAATTGGATTTTTCTGCTTTTGTTACCCAAAGGAGTTTGGTGGATGTGGACACCAAGAGTGGATCCTTTACATGGACAAATACAAGATCAGGCTTCAGCTATATTGTGGAAAGACTAGATACTCTTCTCCTCTATCACTTCTGGTTAAACATAGATTGGCTGATGGAATGTAGGATCCTTCAGGTTTGGATCACTTCCCCATCTCATTGGAAATTAATTGTAGGAGACCACCCTACTCTGGAGTGTCCTTTCAAATTCGAAAACATGTGGTTCAGGGAGCCAACTTTCATGGACTACATGCAAAATTGATGATAGGAAACTCCTTAACAGGTTCTCAAGGAGTGGAATACTAGTTTTTTCAAAAAGAAATTGTAGAAATGTTAAGAGTAGAAACTGACTTGAGATTGTTGAATTTTTTTTGTTTCACAATTGGGATGGATCAAGAAAAACTATTTCTTGCTAAACTCTAAAATTCAGCAGAAAGGAATTTTTTTGGAGGTAAAACTCCAAGGAAATCTAGCTGAAGGTAGGATATAGGAATATGAAATTCTCTCATAAATCCACTAGACCCTGCTCTAATGCTAATCACATTTCCTCTATCTCCTCAAGGAATGGGAGACTAAATGAAGATTTCATAGACATCATATTGGAGATTGTAGATTTTCTCAAAGATCTTTTGGGAGGAGGGGAAGCTTTGGACTTGATTGCTCAGAAACTCTTGATCCAATTTATCTTTCCTCTTGTTTTTTAATGCAAGACTTCTGGCTTCCATTTCAAAAGAAGAAATCAAGTTTGCTTAATTTCAGATGCAACAGGGTAAAGTTCGCCATCCAGATGGTTTCCCAGCAGCTTTCTTCTACAAGTGTTGGGATATTGTAGGAAAGGATGTGTGGTTAGCTGCTAACAAGTTAAGATGCTCAAGTTGAAGGACCTTAATTGCTATGATTCCGAAGTCTGCTTCTCCTTCTTTCTTGCAAGGTATTGCCCAATGTCTTCTTTTAATACAATTCACAAAACCATAGCAAAGGGAATGGCTAATAAATTGAAAGCTCTCCTCCTAGTTCCCAATTGGTTGAACAAAGATTTTCATAAATGTCTGCAAGTTTTGAATGACTTCTGTAAGGAGTTTCTAAAAACAAAGAAGAAAATAAATAAATAAATTCAAGAAAGATGATAACTTCAACTGTGCATTCCTCATCACCTACATGAGACAGATTCCCCAGCTTCACCATTACTTTCTGAAAAACAAAGATTTGGTGTGAAATAATGAGGATCAATGTCAGAGAAAACACAGGAGAAGGGGGAAGACTTTTAAGAATATAATATATTTATTCTTAATTAGTCTGATAATTATAACCATTGCATATTAATTGTAAAGTTTTGCAAGTTCTGAAGGAGAATAAGCTGCTGCTCATTTAGAAGAAATGTAAATGCACAACAATCACTAGCCTGTTGGGGACATGTGGTTGGATAAGGAGAATTGAGTACCAATGTGGATAACATTCAAGCCATTGTAACATGGCTCAAGTCTTCTAATGTCACCGAGAAAGGGAACTTCATAGGGATGTCTAATACTTAAGAAAGTCCACCATATCATTATCTATACTCGCAGCACCTTGGCATACAATGATACTGGTAAGTCCTTTACTTATGGTAGAAATCAGCAAAATTCATTTCTAGAGCTGAAACAGAATATCAGCAAAGCAATGATTTTGGTGGCATGTAATTTTAAGTTAACATTTGAGGTGGAAAGGCATGCAAGTGATTATGCTAAGGTGACTGTCCCAAGTAACCATTGTTTGAATAATGGTATCTATTTAGAACATGTAAACGGAATTCAAACTACAAGATCTTAGGTTGTTATCCATTGAAATTTGGAAATTAAGGCTATGACTGAATTTGGTAGGATATTCTACTATTAAACCTTACGAAACCCAATCTGGTAGGATATGCTACTATAAAACCTTATGAAACCCAATCTGGCAGGATATGCGGCTATAAAACCTTATGAAACCCAATCCGGTAGAATATGCTGCTATACAGTCAAGACATGTACCCCAAGTGCTTAAGTGGGTTGATTGCTTTCAAGGTTGACTTGCATTGAAGTCTTGACAATGCCGAATGAAACATAATATGGGGCTTGGACAAGGAAATTCTCATACATAAAATTGGTGTTTTGCCTGTGGTGACATAAAAATCTAATTCTACCTTCAACTTTTTAATTACAAGAAATAACACCCAGCAACAAAAGTTGAATTCTCTATAGATACAATGATAATCTATTATTCCTAGAAAACTACCATGCAATTCCAATTCTCGAAAGGTTCAAATCCAAATAAAACAAACCTGGTAGATTTGTCCATGGCACATCCCACGCTCCACGGAAGATTTATTCAGAATCATTGCATCTTCCATATCATACCTGCAAAATCTTCACTATCACAATGCAACAATATAAATATGCAAGAAGAAAATAACTTAATTAACAACATCTTACCCTGTATAAGCAAGCACAGCAACAATTGCATTTGTCCCCGTAGGAAACTCATCAATGTCATACTTTTTGTAACCTATTGTACGGGCAATAGGTGTCTGAGGCGTCTGTGAAACAAAGTGTCATAGAATCATCAAATTAATGTTAAAATTATCAGCAAACTTACTTCTTTGATGACATTTTATGGAAGAATGTCAAAATCAGCAAACAAAAGTATTAGAAGGAAATCTGAACTTAAAACAAGCATATAAGCAAACATCAAGTCTAATATTGATAAGGCTTTGGGCTCCAGAATCTTGATGTTTATGATAAAAAATGACAGAAAGACAAAGATATTAGTCAAGTTGCATTGAGATGGATCTTAAATCTCATTCAGGTATTGTATCCAAACAGGATATGGAAAAGTTTTAGAAAATCTTGGATAAGATACAACTGAAAACCATAAAGGTCATATAAAATGTGTATATTAAAATATTAGATGCTTTCAATGTATTGCAATCTGAAATCCATAGCATCAAATAATATGAGATCATGAGGTAAAAGTGTCAGGATTTCCACAAAAAGCTCCATTTTGAAATCCCAAGAAAATGATATAAGTGTTGAAATTGGAACAAATACTACATCGAACTCACTAGATGTGGCATACACCTATAGATGATGTCAGGTGCAAGTTCCAAGTGAATGTGACAGCACAGCTAGCTCTCACACATGGCAACTAAGTTGAAGATTAAATCAAACAAGAGAAAGAGGTGCAGTTTCTAAACCAGAATCATCACCGAAAAAATCAGCACTAAAAAAAAATTGGAAATGGGGAAATGATGCATCAAACAACTAAATTTTTTAACAATCAAAAATGTATAGTTTATTAATTATCATATAATTATACTTTCAACAAAAAAACAGCATTGCAGACTTAAAAATTAGCCTCACAGTACACAAACATGGGCATGGAAAAATATTAGCACGCCAAAATTTTGACTCAGAAAATTATAAATTCATAAAATAAATTTAAATAACTGCAAAATACTGTTAATTAGCCATTGGTCATCAGAAATTAATTTAATTCTTGTATAGCTATGAAAATTGTTGAAAATTGTTCAAATCCATAGCAGTGGGGAAACTTGGAAAAAGAAACATAACCTTGAAAAAAAATTAGAGAAATTTTATTTTTCTGTGACTGGAGAAGTTTTCGAGAACACTAGGCCAAAAACTTGGCAAGTACTTGCAAATAAATCAACAAAAAGTTGTTAGTCAAGAAACTCCATAAAGACCTTTAACTCGTTATTTCTAGTTAGCTGGCAAGTAACTTGTTGGGTTTAAACTATAATTAGACTAAACCCAAAATTGCCTAATACATTAACATCACAGCAATTGCAACATTTTGTAAACAATAATGACATTTATTACTCCTAAAACTTATCAGTTAGTGTTATAATTTTGTAAAAGCACACAAATGGTCTAATTGCATTTTAACCAAAAAATAATATTTTCCCCTATGAAAAGATGTTCAATTATGTTTCCCTAGATTTTCTTCCAATATCAAGTTCTTTTTCTGGTATAGAAATGCTACCAGGCCAGAAATAGATTAGAAAGGGAAGGTAATGCTTTCAGTAACATTTCTAGTATGAGTAAAATTGTAGACATTCTGAACAAGCTTTTGCAAAGTTCCAGTCTTTAAATCATTTCCTGGTGTGGAAATATGCAGTGGATGGAATCTCTTCTATTATATCCTTGCACAATACTTTAGAACATTATTTTATAAAAAATACAAGATTCCACAGCACTTAAAGAAGTTATAAAATAATGCCCAAATTGCTTCAACTTGGAAATGTTAAAGCTTAAATCGCATGTTGTAGTTGTTGAGTCCCATTAAAGATAAAATTTGTTTAAACCTAGTAAATATCAATCACAAACATAATTCCCTTCCCATAAGCTAACTTCAAGTCATCCCTTCTCAACTTAAAGTACAGATAACAAACTAATGTCAATTTGCATGTCCATCCTTAAGTACTTTGCATGTACTTGTGTAACAACACTTCGTGCCCTAGTTTCCAATGATTGTTTTTGTTTTGTATTTTTTTGTGTTTATGAGGGTTTTTCTGTTTTTTTGGTATTTTTGCAATATGTATAGAAATAAAATGCAAAGCATAAAGAAATACAATCTACTATGATAAATAGCTCCTCTAAAATATATCTTATTGCTCAGTATTCAAAGAGAATGGATTATTACAATCATACCAGAGCTATTTGAAAACATGCAGCTACTGTTCGCCAATTGCAGCCAAAAAGCAACTTAACAAAATGGTCCGATTCTTCCTCAATAGGCTGCCTTTTTGCTCCAAAGTGGTGTGGCTGGATTCCCTAGGCCTGGGAGCCCCTTGTGTAATTTTGTTGGATTTCTTTTAAGCCTTCAATGACAAAATCGCCCCTCCTAGAAAGGGCCGACCCCTGCTGCAAATGATGGCTGGTAAAGACAAGCCGTACCCCTCTTGAATCTGATTTATCTTGACAAAGGACAAATCTGCAATGTCTCTTCTCAAACTTGTAATCTCTGAATAATGCAATCAAACCCTCAGTTTGTCTCTTCTATTTACACAATTAGAACACCTGTATGATGCCCTCCTGTATGCCAAATTCAACAGATATTTCACTGCTTCAAAACGCTGCAATCACTGAAGAAGGAACGTTCTCCAATGGCTCGAAGATTGAAAACCCTTGGCTTTCACTTCTCAGACACAAATTCATCAACAACAATGCTCAATCGAATGAGTTGCAAATAACTCCAAAATGAAATATATATGCCCTCATGAAGAAGTCGACTTCCAAAAAGCCATTTAATAACATAAAAATGTTATTTATTGGCATCTTTTAATATTTCATTAAAACTTAGGAGTTGGCGCCCAATAATTAATTCATCAATGTGGCCCCCTTTTAATGATGATTTGACCCTCAAGTTATAACATTAAAATATCACCTTTTAATTAATTAATGTCATTTAAGCCAAATAACATTAATCTCCTTAAATACATCATATCTCATCACGCCATCTAAACTGGAGACTCATCTGATGATTCTCCATAGGATCACATGCCTTACTAAAAATAGTAAGGGTCCCACTCTATCCATTTCTGACTTACTATAAATAGTAAGTTGAGCATACTGAGTCTCAAAAGCCTCAAACGAAAGCGAAAGCTGATCATCGCTGAACACCGGAAGTGATACAATCCTCAAAAGACCCTCTAATCACCTTCATTAGCCTACAAGGGTCATAATGGTAGGCTAATCTACTAAATATTGATGTCTCACTTTGGAGGGGACATTACAACTTGGCCTTACTCATTTAGTACGTATCGTCAAGCATGTAAATCTATTCAATCAACTCTAATGAAGGGTGCCAAACAGCCAAAGCTCTCATTTCTCTCCCCACCCCCCAGAATCAAGTTTGGTGCACAATGAGCACCAAATTTTAATCTGTATCTTTGTTAAAGCTCCAAACCTTACATAGACCAAGAGATAAATTCCACAAAATCCTAGTTGATTTCATTTCAAAAAAATTAACAAAAATTTTAGGTTTTCATGAGGAATTGTAGGTGGTCTACATTTTGGATACACTTTCTTGTTTTCATCTTTGACCATTTAAATCTTCTTTTTAGAAATAAAATAAAGAAAGTAACTATAACACGCTTGAACAAGGAAGGTCAATGGGACTGGAATGCACATTAGTTATAATAGTAAAGAACCAGGGCAAAACGAGCCCAAGACTCAAAGAAAATACAATAAAGACAAAAAAGCAAGAAAAACATAGAAAAAAACAAACTGGTACAAGTATAAATAGAAGTGTGAGAAGAGGACCACACAAAGTAGTGGATGCAGATGAAAACAACCCAGACAAGGAACCAAAAACCTCAGGTATTAATGCTCATTGCAAAATCCTTGTAAAACCTACATTGCTAAAGGGTACTCCCTATTGTTCCTTTTGGTTCCAGTAAGCAACATCGTCAATTGAACTCAATCTAGAGTGAAAATGCAGTCCCAAATAATGGAAAATAAGTGAGTATTAGCTGTTGATTGAAGGCCTGCACAATGAGGGTTTGGACACCCTCTTATGTATTTCTGAGCCATACACACTCCTCACAATAGGCTTATTCTCTCATAAATACATCACCCTTGACCAACATTTTGTCACAATTCCATGCATATGCAGATAAGTCCTACATGTAGTTGAAATTTAATTTTCTCAAAAGTCTTGTTTAGGCTCTGCCCTAGCTTATTGTTTTCTCTAGGTTTTGTTCCAAATTGAAGACAGTCATGGCCAAGCCAACCCCTTTTGCTCATGGTTTTATGTGGATCTAGCCTTCTTATGTGGATGCTTGAACATTTTCCACAAGATCTTGACCTTCAAAAAACTGGGCGCCCCTGGGCTATAGTTGCGCTTTTATGCTTTTCCTCTGAGAAATCTTCATATATTGATCATTAAAAACTTTGTTTCGATCATTGAAATGACCGTATGCACCATGAAATGTCGTCGTGAGATGTTCCTCCATCGTGAAAAGCTTTACTCTGAGTCTCTGCTTCAAGTTCTGTCCAATAAAACTAACTTTGACTGAAAAAATATTGACAAAAACTCCATGCTTGATATTGCCCAAAACTGTGTTCTACATCATTTTAGCAAAATTTAGACTTTTTAATGCAAAATGCCTTGATGAAGCAAAAAATTTGGTTTGGGTACAACATTAGGCTCCGTCTGGTGACCATGTCGGATACCTACGGCATAGGAGAACCTAAGAATCTCAATGTTAAGTAGACCAGTAATTTATAATTGGGCATTGGAGTCAGGACTTTTCCCTAATCACCTAAAAACATTGGAGTTTCCTAAAACCTAACCTAAAAATCACCTAAAACACGACAAAAACATCACAAAACGGGGAAATACAATACGACATAACGATAAAGCGTTAAAAGTAAAATATTAACTATCTCCACCCCCAAAGAGATGAAGTGCTTTGAATATTGTCCGCTGCATGGCAGCAAGAGCCTCCCACCAATGTCGTTTCTGCCTAAAAGGCTTGACTTCTCTTCTTCTAGGAATTGCAGAAGGCAATCCTTCTGGAATGAAGATTCTCAGGTATCCGTATATCCATGCAAAAATACTCTGACAAAAGTCAGAATATGATGCAAATGAGAAAGTTGATATCCCGAAGGCATTAGTTCTATTATAATCCATCCTTGGGATGTCAAATTCTTCAAACCAGTCGATCGAGTTCCAAACTCGATTTCTATAATGTCGTAGGTGATCTTTTCTGATCTGATAATATCCTTTGATCGGTTCATTGATCAGCTCTACATCACCTTTAACACATAGAAGTTTGATTCCCATGTCTTCGGCATCTTTGAGGCCTTGCAAAAGCACCTCTTACTCGGATCGTCGTCAAATTCGCCGGATCATAAAGGGTCAATCAAATCAAAATCATATCAAAGTTAAATCAGTTAATTTGGAACAAATGACTTGAGCATAGCCTGCTCCTTTACAACCTTAAGAATCTGATCTACTTCTTCAGGGTGATTTTGAAGATATTCCAGTTGGGAGATTTGTACCTTGGTCTTCATCATGGAAGCTACAATGTCAAAATTTGCTGAAGACGTCTCTTGAGCAACTGGCATAGTAATCGCATGTGAAGGTTTGGGTTTAGAAGTGAGAGGCACTTCTTCACCCTCTTCGTTTGATTTCTTCCTTTCTTTTTCTTCTTTCTGTGCTTTGAAGTGTTGATCATGTGTAAACACAAGAGGAGTGTACTGACGGTATTCTTCTTCTTCTTTTTCATTTGCGGGTTCTTCATCAAAGTATCCCGCTACGGAGTCGCCATCGAAGTTGTCCGTCTGTGGTAAAACAACCTTCGAACTTGGTGTTGGTACAAAACTAGAACTGGGAGCAGCTTCAGTGTATCCCATGATTTGGATCATTCTCAGGTTCTCTGGACATGTGGATCCGGTATGTGTATCATCGTCGTGGAAAGGACAAAATACTGCACTGTGTGCAGCCTCAATCATTGATCTTGGTGGAGATGTTAACAACCGTGGCTGAAGATTATTTCTCTTTGACCAGTACAGTTGCTGAACTGGAGATCTGATAGAATCTATTTTCATCAAGCCAGAAGTGATCATATTATCTTCTAACTCGATGGCGTGTTCTTGTGCACTCTTCAACTCTGTCTCTTTGGCCGTCTTCAGAAAGAAAGCTATCTCTGATGGAAGAGCATTTATGAAACAGCTTATCAGAATCTCTGGTGATAGATCGAATGTAGAAGAAATTCTTGCAACAAGACGATTAAATCTTGCTACAAAATCCCTCATGTGTTCTTTGTGCTCCATCTTTGGATTTGTAAGTTGGGCGAACAACATATGATTGTCTTCAACGGGCTTGAATCTCGCCAAAAACTTCTCGCTCATAGTTGCCCAACTTGTGATACTGCCTAGCGCCAGGTGATTGAACCAGTCGGCAGCATTTCCCGCAAGAGTTTCGACAAAGAGACGCACCGCGATGTCTTCATGTTCTACGTGCAAGACAGCACAAGCCGTTGTGAATGCAGAAAAATGGTCCTCTGGGTGTTGAGTTCCATCGCCGTGAAACCGAGGAAAATGCTTCCTTGACCCTTTAGGTAACTCATGATTTACCTCAAAAGCCAAAGGTCCAATGTTATTACCCCAAGGTAATGGGGGTGGACGTCGCCTGTCAGCATTGTTGTTATCATCCATTGCTTTTGTGTGGATCATGCAATTGGATGCTAGAGTGTGATCATTCCCGTGAAATAAAAGCGTTTAGCTTTTCTTGAAGTCTTCTTGCCTAAATTGATGCTACGGTGGGGCCTTGACTGTTGGCGTAAATCTAATAACACCTCTAGAGTGCGGGGTTTAATGAACATTATGTACCTCATAATGAGTCTCTTCAAATTAGGAGGAGCTTTCGTTGTCTTCGGAATGCATGGAAAGAAAGTAATCTAAGTCACATCTTTTTGTTCTCCGGTGGAAGAGGCACAAGGTTAAGAAAACCAAGAACATTGCGATAAGGTTTTACGGTTTATGAATCACATTAACTAACTAAGCTAACTACTTTAAAATCTATCCAATCTCCTCGAGGGAAAAGCGAGCAAAGAGGAAGACGAGGTTTGATGGCGTGATAGCAATTGATTCTCTGCTTGAGAAGGCAAGGGTAAAGTACGTTAGTATCTCAACGAAAAAGTTTATTGGGCACAAAACAGATTTAAGAATTTACCATGACAATCTTATGAAACCCTATGTGGCATAACACTTGATCAAAATAGTAAAGTCTTACAAAACAGCTTTATCATCACAATCTCACAAAACCCTATGTGGCATAACACTTGATTATAATGATAAAAGATTCACAAAACAACTTTATCATTCCAATCTCTCGAAACCCTATGTGGCATAACAATTGATCACAATGGTAAAGATACACAAAACAGATTTATCATCTCAATCTCTTGAAACCCTATGTGGCATAACAATTGACCTCAATGGTAAATATGCACAAAACAGATTTATCTAAACTATGGAAAGAAACCACCATTACAATCTCTTGAAACCCTATGTGGCATAACAATTAATCGCAATAGTGAAGACACATGAACAAATAGCAAAAAGAGCAATATTGAGGGCAAGGTAGGCGCAGCATATATTTCTCTCTCAAACAAAAGTTATTTACAAATGAGCAAAAGCTCTTATTTATATACATCAAGGTGTAGGGAACCCTAAAATCACCTTGAGTCAACTACAGTCTTGCAATGCATGCAAGATTTATTGCTAAGCCCTAATTAAGCAAACTATACAGTTAATTGGAAAACTACCATCAGTTAACCAAAACATCTAATCTAAAATGGACAATTGTCCAAGCATGCACGTCCTTATTGAAAGCGAGTTAACTGGAAGACTACCATCGATTAACAAAACCCTAAATGGAAACTCCAAGTAAAATGGTAAAATCTTTCGGAATGAATATGCATGTGATGACAACATCGATTAGCGAAGGGGTAACAAAGTTCAACTTCATTATTGTCTTCTCTATCACGAGAAGCTGAGGTTACTATGTTGTGATCTCAGTATTCAACCCCTCAGCGAAGTACATCAGCTGTCGGCAATGGATAATGCGGCAACTTGAGCAATCTTGGCAATCTTACTTTTTACTCGAACTAAATTTCGCGACTCCTGCTTTGGCCGAATCCATGGCATTGATGAACATTGTACAGCGACGATACAAATGGAGTCACCGACTTTTCTAGCAATCATGATTAGACCGATTTGGTCTTTAATTCCAATCTACATTGGTCTTTTATTTTCAGAAAAACTCGGCTATTGACTGTGAACACGGCTATATTTTGACAATTTTTTTGGAAAACTAAAAATAGCTTGCTGAGGCTAAAAATAGCCTATCAAAGGGCAATTTTCGGAAAAATCTGAGATATGGGTTTTGTCCAAAAAAGATTCTAAGACAACCCAGAATGTCAGATTTGCGAAAATTTGACTTCTACTCGACCATGCAAGGAATTTTCAGTTGAGAAAATTAGAGCCTCGAGAACTGATGCTCTGGAGTAAATTTTCCTGAAAAATTCTGGCACATGGGTTTTCTCGAGGAAGCTATTATGAATCAACCCAGATGATTTGTTTTGCCAAAAGTCACCAATTCTTCAAACATGCGAAAGAATTTAAGACGAGAAATAGAAGAATTTAAGACAAAAGAAAGAAGTTTTTAGTGCTCCGCTTCTGCTAAAATCGCTATCTTGTCTGAAGTCTGCTCATAATTCTGACTTGCACCTGCAAAGAAAATGTTTTGATGTCTTCACCAATGATTTTTGATGAAGAATTTGCCTTTGGTTTGCTAAAATTTGCCTTTGCTTGAGAAATACGAATTTCTCTTGAAAATACGCCTTGTGAATGAAGAAAAACGAATTTTGCTTGAAAATACGCCTTTGCTTTGAAGAAAAACGAATTTCTCTTTAGCTTTGTGAATAATAAATGAAGATGTCGCCATGCTTAAAGAAGATGAAATTCGCATCAATCTGACAACTGCAAGAATTCAAAACCCTAACAAAAATAGATCATCTCTGATTGGTTGCCTTTCAGTTGAACTACCACTAACTGGAAGTTTGGATTAAAATAAATAATAAAATATTTATTATCATGCAATTAGCAAAGGCGCCAAAAATAGAAAATCACCATCTTATGCTAAAATTGCAAATATTATGAACTTCAGTTGACAATTTTGTTGAAGTCTTAGGACTCACCGTCGGGCTTCACCGATTCCGAAAAGTCATCTCTTGAACTCATAGGCGTCCATTTGCTCAAGATACTTCACTTTTTATTAACTCCCTATTTTATAGCTGACTGCACTGTTACAACTGGCCAACTTCGACACTGATTTCCGGATGACCGGGTGATGCTGAGACTGATCTGAAGAATTCATCGGAAAGCCTACTGAACAAGGAAGAAATGTCTGCTGGGAGACACTACTGCAAAATCCATCGTTTAACCCCTTGAAAAATTAGGCGCCCCTGATTAAATTGCTTTACGAGTTCCAAACTTAGCCATTTTCCTAAACTGCCATCTGACACTTCAAACGGCTGCTAACGGTGAACGGTGAACCCTGCTAATATGAAACGAAGCCCACTGCGTGACTGGAGATATTCTGCATCCAACGACTGTATGCATGACACCTGAAAGCTGTGTTAAGGGCCTCAAAAGTAAAAGCGCCCTTGGCTCTTAGTTGCACTAATGTCATTTTGACGAAAGTCGAACTTTCACCCAAGTACCCTACTTTGACCTCTGATATCTGGAGCTGGGATGACCCGATTGAGGCACTATCTATTTTAACGGACAACCAGAAGGGCCCATAAGAGAAGTCTCTGGAGGTGACGAAGCAAGAAAACTGCTTCTAAGACCTCAAAAACTTCAGTGCGTATTTTATTTAAAATTACCGCTCCAGACTTAGCCATTTTCCGGATATCCTCACTTTTCAGCATTGCACCAAAGACCTCGCACGTACGAGCGACTGCCAAATCCCGAAGGCAAGCGGCTAGGCTCGTTGGATAGATAAAATGATTACGCTCAAAAGTCGTGAAGACTTCGAACGCGAACGAACTCATCTGACAGGCCTAAAGGCTAGGCACCTCTAGACTGTGGAAATACACTAAAAGTCATTTGTTGGTCCGCCCGTGAAATTACGTGCTTGGTAAAACCTCTGCCATGACCACCTGGAACGTCAGATTGACAAGTAGGATGATGCGTTGCAGAGCTAGGCTAGAGTATTACTGATGTTAGGAAGACTCTGTCTGCAAATTTTTCCATCTGAAGGGTCCTTTAAACCAGCGCCCCTGAGCTGTACTTGCACTGAGAATCAACGGAGAAGCTCAGAAACATGAAAACTCCATTATAAGCTGATCTTCAGATGACTGCCGCCGGAGTTCCAAAACTCAGATGACTGCGTTTGATATCTCGTTGGACGAGTAGACTAGCTGTGAACAGATTGACTGTATTATCTATCAGAAATGCCAAGATTTACCCTCTCTTTAAGATGGGCGCCCTCAGGTTAGAGGCGCGCTTTTGCCTGAAAAAGACAAAATTCTCATATCTGGAACTTTAGGGATTTCAACTTCTGTCGCTGATTGCCGGAGCTGCGGATCTCGGAAAGCTTTGTTGGATAGCTCATCGGATAGCCAGACTGATTCTGAATAGATTGACTGGATGCTTGAACATTTTCCACAAGATCTTGACCTTCAAAAAACTGGGCGCCCCTGGGCTATAGTTGCGCTTTTATGCTTTTCCTCTGAGAAATCTTCATATATTGATCATTAAAAACTTCGATTCGATCATTGAAATGACCGTATGCATAATGAAATGTCGTCGTGAGATGTTCCTCCATCATGAAAAGCTTTACTCTGAGTCTCTGCTTCAGGTTCTGTCCAATAAAACTGACTTTGACTAACAAAATATTGACAAAAACTCCATGCTTGATATTGCCCAAAACTGTGTTCTATATCATTTTAGCAAAATTTAGACTTTTTAATGCAAAATGCCTTGATGAAGCAAAAAATTTGGTTTGGGTACAACAAAAATTACATAAATATTTGTGTATTAATGTATATATTAAACAATGTGATTATATTTATGGATATATATACATAAATACATAAATACCTATGTAAATGTATTATATATTTATATATTTAAATATATGTATTAATATTAAGGTAATATTTACATATATGTAAATTTATATATAGATCACGATATAATGTCGGAAAATATATATATTTATATAGAAATATTACATCTAATTAAAATACATATATGATTAAATATATAAATGAATAATGTTAAAATGTGAAATGTATAAATTTAATTGACACAGAACAATATTCAATAGAATTGAAACTGAACACAAAGTTAATAGAAAAATAAAGGATTTAAAACAATGGTGAAATATTTCGCCTTTGACTATGGAGAAAATATTAAACTCAATATGAAATCAAATTCTTTTGCTAAAGATATTAAAAACAAGAGAAATCGAATTTATTTTAAATGAACATTTGAAAAGGAAGTAAAAACGTTTTATTTGAAAACCTCATGAAAAAAACAAACTGGGAATCGCGCGCCTGGTAAAAACGCGCCAGAAAACGCGTCCGATCCGCGCCTGGGCTGCGACCTAGTTTGAAAAATAACCGTTTGCTGTTCTTGAGGCCACGTAATGGCGACGTGGGAACATTTAAACCTGGACCCTTTCATTTAGAATGAACTTCCTGATTTATTGCAACAAAATAACCTAAAAAACTGAAAACGCCTTGAGCTGTCAATCCGCCATGTGAGAGTTGAAAAATTCTTAACTTGCTGGCTTAAAATGAAGTCGAATCACCTCCAATTTGATGATTAACAGTTTAAGAAAACCGCCAAGTGTCTTTTTGACCATTTATGGGCACTTTGCTGTCAATCAACATACCTTCTTAAGTGGAAAACTGTTGCAATTCGGCCCTATATATATACAGGCCCTTTCAATCATTGAAAATACACACTTTTGAGCAATCTTCTGAGTTTAGTATTTTATCCCATAACCATTTTGTGGCATTGCTTGAATTTTCTGTATTACTGAGTTGACAAATACAGTGCATTATTACCAGCATTTACCAGTTACAGTGATTGTATCATTTTTAGCTCAGAGTGAGGTATTTATAATTTATAGTTGAGTAGAAATTGAGTGGTGGAAATACATTTGAAAGAAGAGATATAGGAGATCATTCTAGAGTGAAATACTTTCATTAAGAAGCCATATTTAGCTGAAATTCTGAAAGCTTATTTGAAGGAGAGTCTAAAAGAGCAAGTCTGGAAGAAGAAGCTTAAAAAAATCAGGCATGAATCCTCCTAGTTTATGACTTTTATTAAAATGTTGTATACTTTTTGGTCTTGTGATTGCTACTTTCAATTGGCTCTAGTGAGAAAGATCTGTTTGATGAATATTTGAAGAATATGTGTAAAGGATTCAATAATTAGGAATGCTGTGAAAAAGGGATTTTATGAGTAAAGGTTTAAGGTATTAGTTTACTTATCTTACATTAAAGAGAAATAATGGAAAAAGATAAAAGGGAGGGATTTGTTTGCATTTTGAATGACTATTACATGTTGTGTATGATCTCTATATATGGAGAATACGTAGATGTACTTATTATCTACTAGGATCGAAATGATGGCAGAATCAAGTTAAGTCTTGTAGCTTAAGTTATTAGGATAACTGAGACAAGTTAAATACTCCTAGAATAAAGAATTCCTAGTTAGGAGGATTGATACAAGACACTTGAATATTGTTTTTATTTCTAGTAGGTTCGTATGATTGTAGGATGTCTGGGATGATGGATTCTCCCATTGAAGGACAAACCTATGCGTAGAGTAAGGAAGCCTTAAGTCAAATCGGCCCTGAGTAGTGTTTATGATAGATGACCTTCATTCGAAGTACTGAATGAGAATACTTTGGCCAAAGTAGTGAAATGTACGACTGCCACTTAGATGTGAGATAGTTGAGACTACACTATCAGTTCATTGTGATCCGAGTACTAGTTCGAGATTGTGAAATAGCAAGGTTCTAGTTGTATAGGACACAGCACTATGCTCAGTTGGTAATCGTTAAAGGATACCCTACCAATCTCTTCTTCGAAGGGAGGGTCATTCATTGCAAAATGATGATGCGGGGGACCGCATTATAAGTCCATGGTTGGCGGAAAAGCGCCCGAGTGATGTTTCTCCTCCATAGCGAGCGGCCGATGTACCAAGATTTGAAAGGACGGACTCCTGGACCTTCTTACTTCTATTTGTGCAAAAGCTTACGAGCTATGTATGTAACTTTATTACTTTTGAACTCTGATTTATATTTGCAATGGAAATGAAATTCATGTGGTAACATAATGTAACTTGTACATTTTTATCAATAAAGAAAGGAAAATATTTATTGTATTATCTTGTTACTTGTTACCTTTACATGTTTAAAGTGAGAATTGGAAAGTTTTTTTTGTTATGCAAGGAACAGGTCGTTACACTTGAGCAACATGCATATAGAAAATTTGGTTTGTTAAAGGTTGTAAGTATTGTATAAAGCTAAAAGAGTCATCTTCCCCCTCAAACGTATAACACTTTCTCCACCTTCTTTTGACTTCTGACTTCCATCAAACAGAAATATCCATATTATAGCACAATTACAACATTGTTCAGGCTAAGGCTGCTATCAATTCACAAGGTCTAACTTTCACAAACTCCCAGCAATAATAAACCTCCATTGCTTTGACACTTTTCATCAAATATGCTGCTCCAGTAGTCTGCCTATAAGAACCAGTAAAGACAAATAAAAATAACATGGAATGCCTCAGTAGAGTAATGACCCTTGTAATAATTAACTTCAGTACCCAATTCAACCCCATTAAGTCACCATCATGGACAATTGCTCTTAGCTCAAGAAGCCATCAAATTAAATTCCAAAACTTTGTCTCTACCATATCTACAAATCAAAAATGTTGACTTTTGAACAAATCAGAAATCAATTGCCATTAATCCTAAATAGGCCATATTAAATTTCTTAAGGCAAATGAATGGGGTCAAGGAATAATGTTCCTCGTCCCAAGCCTTCAAGCCATGCACAAGTTTCTTTTTCTCAACTATTGAGCATATAGGAGTTCACATGAGAGATCCAGTGGTAGTAAGCAGATGCACTAGCTTTTTTCTTCTCAAAATAATATTAAGAAATTCAGTTAATTCTTCTTATCAAGTTATAGGGTTTTGCATTCAATTACCAATTTATCTAGACTGACTCTCTTATAGTGAGAAATGGATCACCCTCTACTATCATCCAATCCCATTAACTATTTAAAGCCAGCTTGAGCCATTACTCTAGGTAGGCGCCTAGCTTCATTATTGGCCAATAAGTGATATGTAAAGATTATGCATAAAACCATAGTAGCAAAAATCCTTCTTGGCGATAACTCGGCAAACCAAAAGATACAATATTTTTTCAATTAATCAGGAAATATTGAAGTTAGGGTGTAGTGATTTATCTATTTTCAATTACTTAAATCATTGTCAAAATTTTGAAATATATATGTATAAAGCAAGGTTAACCAATGTAAAATGCCTATCCCAATCTGTTGAAATTTATACCATGAATTTTTTGCAGTTTTTTTCCAATCCTTCAATGTTTGTGGATTTCATCAAACAGTTCACATACACTACTTTGAAACAGCTCCAGATTGCACTGGGTTTAAGATAATGTGTCTCATGCAGGGAACACATTTGCATAATATAATCATTGAAAATGCAGACACTTACATTTAACACTTATTTACCCCTTACAACCTCTTATAATTAAATAATGAATTTAAGGATTTGCTGCTGACAAGTGTAAACAGGTTAACTAATTCATATACGATTCAACACTAGTTAACAATTTCAAAGATGGTGCTAACTTAAACTACTGCCTATTCTATGAAGTCTTTCCAAGTTCTCACACAAGCCTTTTCTACCTATCACATCCACCTCTCAATCTGCAGCTGCCTTCTGTGTGAATTAATGAATAACTTAAGTTCAATTACACCCTCATACGTCTCATGTCAGACCCTTTATTTGCAGTAATATTCAACTTTCCATGCCAGCATTTTAAACACCATTCGCAATGATTCTCAATCGCCTTACAGTTCTCCAAGTATAATCACACCTTTTCTATTGACATAGAATCTTCAAATGCTGGCAGACAATGCAAGTCGCATTTCACAAAGGCGGCTGGGATAATCAATAACATCTGATGTATCAGCAATAATATGCATGTACATAGCAAACCAATATTGCAGTGTCATTTAACATTCACGGCTTCCTTAATATGCCAGTTACAAGGGATACATTCCAACTTGAAGTTTGCAACCATCTTTATCACATATCTAATGACCATCTGGAATGGTCTATCAATCGCTTTACATAGGAGTTTGATGTGACAATACTATTCGACCAAGTCTACACACCAACAACGGGACCAATGATAGGAGTATTACTTCCAAGCACCCAGATTCTAGTCCTAGCATTGGTGGAATATATTAGTTTCAGACACTTAGACAGCTCTCCACCTCACGCCACAACTCACCATTGATAAAATGTATTCTAATAGCTGTCGTAGAAAATAAAGCAATTGAGGATATTGACCAACATTGACTGAACTGGATGTGCCACAAGGATAGGTATCAGCCCTTCAAAGCAGGGATAATAATATATTATTAACTCCAAACTTAGCAACTTCCCTTTAAATATGATGCAGGCTAATTTATCATTCACACCCAGGTCAAACAATAATATAATTAAACTAAACTTCAACGGCCCTTTAATAATCAAACCTGGTATCTATGGATATGGGCCTTATACTAAATTTAACTCAATACTTAGTAAATGGCATCGAAATAAGGTACGGTGAGGAAGCTCCATAATATTTAATTCTTCAAACTGTAAGATCATATTAATCAATTCTGTCCTTACTTCTGCAAACTGAAAACACCACCAACTCTAAGAAATTACTCCTTATTAAAATAATGTTTATTTATTTATTTATTTATTAATGCTCAATATTGTAAAATATTGTAAGATAGAGATAAGATCGTCTCCAATCTTATCTGGAGTTTCTTTTTAGAAACTTTCCAATTTTTGTAAATCTTGTAAACTATTTATTGAGCGTCTTGCTCATTGTTAATACATCAATTATTTACCAATTACCTGTGTAATATGGTATCAGAGCACGGGCGAATAAATTTTTTCGAAAAAATTATAATTTCTTCTTGAAATTATTCTGTTTAAAATTTTTTCGAAATAATTTTTTGAAGATCTTGAGCAATCTTGGGCACCAGGAAAATTCATGACCTTTGTCATTCGGAATTCGCGGGTTTCTGGGGCGATTTCGTGTTTGCTGGGCGCGTGTTTTTTGTCAAATCTGGGCGTCGCGCGTGTTTGATAGTCGTTTTTTCCACGACTTCTGTTGTTCGTGTGAATTCGCGTCTGGAACTTTTGCAAATCCCGTCATCTGGTTTGGCCGCGGATTTCATGCTTGTGTTCGCCATTTTTTTCTCTGGCCGCGTTTCTTTATTCACGTCATTGCCTCGTTCATTTGCCCGCGATTTGCAAACGTATTTTCTGGCCGCATTTTAGACGCGTTTTCTCAGTCGTGTCTTATGAGATCCGTGCCTTGCAGAACTCGTTTGGACTGCGGATTTTTCTGTTCTTAGTGGTCAATTTTGTCTTCCCTTCTGGTCGCCTAGGGTTTGACATTCTTTTTCTCGACGTTTCTTTATTCACGTCATTGCCTCGTTCATTTGCCCACGATTTGCAGACGTATTTTCTGGCCGCATTTTAGACGCATTTTCTCAGTCGTGTCTTCTGAGATCCGCGCCTTGCAGAACTCGTTTGGACTGCGAATTTTTCTGTTCTTAGTGGTCGATTTTGTCTTCCCTTCTGGTCGCCTAGGGTTTGACATTCTTTTTGTCAGATCTGTGTGCAGATTCGAGCTCCTTTCTGCAACTTTTTGGAGCTCTCATGGCCGCCTAGGGCATCCTGCGAATTTGGCCAGGGTTTTGACCATTTTTTTCAAGTCAGAAAATTTTTTCGTCACAGATTCCTGGTGGGTTTTTCGAGAGCTCAACTGGGTTGGTCTCCAAATTTTCTGGGTGCATCGTTTTCCGTGCATCAAATTTTGTGCCATCCGTACACTATACTTTCTGCAGTCTGTACCTGAATCTGCCTCTGTTTTTTGCATTGGAATTCGTGCCTCGAGTTTCGTGCATCAGCATCTTCTCAGTACCTCGTTTTTCGTGCCTCGAAAAACGTGAAGATGGCCAGTTTAAGCAATTTAATGCTGGAGGGCAGTCAAAGATTTAATGGCAAAAATTACAACACCTGGAAGCAGCGGATGTTAACAATTTTTGAATACCGCTGCCTTGATCAAATGATCCTCGGCAACGCTACTCGTCCTGAAGCGGCGGGTAAGGATCAGGATAAGTTTGATGAGCAGAATTGTGAAGCCGTCATGCTTATTAAGCTTTCGGTTACTGATGATCAGCTCCCTCAGATTCCACTTGGAAAATCAGCTAAGGAGATCTGGGATCACTTGAAGGAGTTTGCATGAAACTTCCGACAAAAGCCGTGCGTTTTTCTTGAAGAATATGCTGTTTTCTATCATGATGGATGAGAAGACAACTCTGCAAGCGCACTTGAATAAAATCTAGGAGATCAGAGATCAGTTGGAGGCGATTGGTCGAAAATGGAGGAGGAAGACATGGTCGTGATCACCCTGAAGAGTCTACCAAAGTCCTATGAACACTTCATAGAGACTCTCAAACATTACGTCTGCTAATGTTGATCTCAAGTTTCCGAACTTGTGTACTATCCTGTTGCAGCAGGATCGCTGGAGACAACAGTTCGGTAGCAGTGAATCATCATCCTCCACTGAGCAGGCTTTTGCAGCTAAAACCCACCCGAAGCATCAAGGAAAAGGTCAGCCTTCACAGTAGAAAGGCTCCAGTCAGACCAGTCCGAAGAAGAAAAATGTTAAGTGTAACTACCGGCTATAAATTTCCACATCAAGAAAGATTGTCGCGGCTCAGTTGGCTTCCCGAGCAAAGAAGCAGGAGGGCTCTAATGTAGCTTAATGTTGCCGAAAGCACCTGAAAGGTATGAATCACTTTTATGCAATTAATAGTTAAAAGGCCCCTGCACTCATGCCTTCAAATCCTCTCGCTGGTATACATAGATTCTCGTGCCTCGCCATTTCTCACATAGGCGCATTGGTTCATGATTCTTTCTCTCCCCGTGACCGACTCTGGAGTTTTGAGGAGGTGAGGAATACAGCCTTTGCTCCGGGCATTGCACCGCTCAGTTCAATCAAGGAGGGACTTTACATTCCTAACGCAGAGCTATGTACCCTCATATCGAGCTCAATCTTCTTCTCAATCAAATGACATGATTCTCCCTCGCATGGATGTGGTATTCAAATTTCGCGATAGATGTTCAATTGTTGATCGTGGAGTCTCGCGACAATCTGCGTCTGGGATAGAGGGATCATGGCCTTTACAGTTTGTGGACACCGTGATTCTCCAGAAGTTAGCCTTTGGCAGCTGGGAAAACTAGCCGTCAGCCTTTTTGGCACTGCACGCACTTGAACGCACTATCTCTCCTGCCTGCTCGAGGGATTCGTAGGATGGTTTACCCGACATCTCGTGACTCAAAGATCAGTGGCATTTGTGGTGTTTGTCGTCAGCGACGCGACACCGCCTGGCTGATGGCTTACCTTTGGCGGGCTTCTAAGGTACTTCAATTAGTTCATGCTGATATTTGTGGCCCTATGTCTATTTCTTCTGTAACTGGTTGCAAGTACTTTCTTCTCTTTGTTGATGATTATAGTAGGAAAATGTGGGTGTACTTTCTTAAGCAGAAATCAGAGTTTTTTAATGTATTTCAGAAGTTTAAGGCCTTGGTTGAAAAAGAGTCCAGTTCTAGTATTATAACTCTTAGGTCAGATAATGGGGGGGAATTCTGTTCTAGTGCATTCTCCAACTTCTGTGATACTCATGGGATAAAACGTCAGTTAACCACACCCTACACTCCTCAGCAAAACGGTGTTGTAGAGCGACGCAATCGTACGATTGTTGAGATGGCTCGCCCCATGTTGCAACACAGGAGTGTTCCTACCAAGTTTTGGGCAGAAGCAGTCAATACATCAGTCTATCTCCTTAATAGGTCACCCACTCATGCTGTTAAGGGGAAGACTCCTGAGGAAGTTTGGTCTGGTCGCAAACCTAGGATCAATCATTTGAAAGTTTTTGGCTCTCTTGTGTAGTTTTGGATTCCAGAGGCCAAGCGCACTAAGCTGGACTCCAAGAGCCAGAAACTCATGTTCACAGGGTACAGTGACAATCACAAGGCATATAGGCTGATTGATATAGACACTGATCGTCTTATCTTCAGTCGAGATATTGTCTTTGATGAGGAACGAGGTCCATTTCACGCTTCTTCACCTGTTCAGCATTCAGAGGATCAGCCTCTACAGGCTCCTGATATGAGTGTCTGACTTCCGTTAGGTCCACCTGATGGGAGGGATGACGAAGACCTAGTCTTTGATGATGCTCAACCTGAGTTTCCTCCAGATGATAATGAACATCCCCCTGTTGAACCTGTTCCAGATCCACAGCCAGATCCAGCTCCTCCTGTTGCATTTGATGTTGGCACATCTACTCTCCGACCGAAATGGTGGGCTAAGACTATCAGTGATCTTCGTGCTGATGAGCTCATTGAGGGTAGATCATCCAGAAACAAGAGCAAACAGCAGTCTACAGTGAATTTTGCTCTCATGGCCAACATTCCACAGTGTTTATGAGCCTCAGACATATTCAGAGGCAAAAGGGATACCTGAGTGGGAAAAGGCTGATGGAATCAGAATACCAGAGTCTTCAGAAGAATCACACTTGGGTCCTTTCCAATCTTCCTCCAGGGAAGAAGCCCATTAGCTGCAAATGGGTGTACAAGGTGAAGTACAAACCTGACCGAACTCTTGACAAGTACAAAGCTCGTCTGGTTGCAAGGGGGTTCTCCCAGAAAGAAGGCATTGACTACGAGGAGACCTTTGCTCCTACAGCCAAAATGAGTACCATACGGCTCGTCCTTGCCTTAGCAGCCCAATTTGGTTGGAAGGTCCATCAAATGGATGTGAAGAGTGCTTTCCTCAATGATGAGTTGAAGGAGGAAGTATACATGACGCAGCCTCCAGGTTTCAAAGTTGTTGGTCAAGAACAAAAGGTGTGCAGATTGGTCAAAGCACTCTACGACCTAAAACAGGCTCCTCAGGCTTGGTACATAAAAACTGACATGTACCTCACAGATCATGGCTTTCAGAGGAGTCCATCTAACTCGAACCTATATGTCAAGAATACTGGTAATGAGATCCTGATTGTTGTTGTCTATGTCGATGACTTGATCATTACTGGCAGTTCGGCACATTTGATCACTGAGATCAAACAAGATTTGTGCAAAACTTTTGACATGACAGATTTGGGCCTCCTACATTATTGTTTAGGTGTTGAGGTTTGGCAGACAGAGAGCGGCATTTTCATCTCCCAGTCCAAGTATGCTCAAAGCCTTCTGGATAAGTTCCGAATGCAGGATTGCAAACCTGCCTCCACACCGATGGAAAAATGGCTTAAGTTGTCAACTAAGTCCAATTCACCTGTGGTAGATGAAACATTGTTCAAGCAACTAGTGGGCAACCTCATCTATCTCGCTGCCACTAAACCTGACTTGAGTTTTGCAGTAAGCTACATATCATGCTTCATGACAGCCCCCAAGGCTGATCATTGGGTAGCCGGCTGCAGCCGCTATGTGAAGGGCAATGGCCTGATTTTACCGTATACACTCGAAGTCACGATCCTAAACTCAGTGGGTTCACAGATTCAGATTGGGCAGGTTCAGTTGATGACAGGAAATCAACATCTGGGTATGTGTTCAATTTGGGATCCGGTGCAGTCACATGGACTAGTAAGAAGCAGCAGGCAGTGGCTCTCTCCTCGACAGAAGCAGAGTATCGGGGAGCAGTAAAAGCAGCATGTGAGGCAGTTTGGCTTCGCCGGATGCTTGCCGATATGCAAATATCTCAAGTAGGTCCGACTCCCTTGTTCTGTGATAATCAGGGAGTTCTCAAACTTGCCAAGAATCCGGTCTTCCATGAGCGAACCAAGCATGTGGAAACTCATTGTCATTTCATTCGGAAGCTGGTTGAAGATCGACACTAGCTTGTCGCATGTTCACGTAGATCGATAGCAGTATATTCTACCAAGTCGCCAAGATGTATGTCAAAATTCAGGGGCATCTTGGTGTAGTAGATAGATTGAGCATTAAGGGAGGGTATTAAAATAATGTTTATTATTTATTTATTAATGCTCAATATTGTAAAATATTGTAAGATAGAGATAAGATCGTCTCCGATCTTATCTGGAGTTTCTTTTTAGAAACTTTCCAGTTTTTGTAAATCTTGTAAACTATTTATTGAGCGTCTTGCTCATTGTTAATACATCAATTATTTACCAATTACCTGTGTAATACTCCTATCCCCTGAAATTTGTCTTCGAAGAAGACAACACAAATTTCTCCAAATGGATCAACTGTCTTTTAAATCCCAAATGTGAATCCAGAGTGAATCCACCCTTCAATGAAATGAGTTTTCGTTCAATCCACCCTAATACCCAAGGGTTTCGGTCCCCAAGTTTCCAAAAAGCCAAGCTCTCCAAATTCTCAATAATAAAATTTCCAATCCATACAATGAATTCCTTTTTGCCATCTTTTATAGTCCACCACCTTTTCATATTTTAAAATTAAATATCTAACATTATAAAGCAACTTTATTTGATATTGGAGCATATTATTTAATAGTCACTTTAGCGATTTATTAATTAATAAAATGTCCACAAATACTATTGCAGGAGTTTTTCCCTTGGTCTCCTTGTGCAGCACGGCACTTGGGTTCGTGACATGGCTTAACTACCTCCTATGGATTTTGGGTCTTGTATAAATCTAGAGGTTGTATCAAGCATTAACAAGTCGACCTTTTGGTGCAACGACAATCACCTATGCAACAATTTGTATCAGAGCCAAGGTCACAGGTTCGAACCCCTAGCTTGTGCTAGCGGGGGGGGGAGATTGTTGCAAGAGTTTCGCCCTTGGTCTCCTTGTGTTGTGCAACACAACGCTTGGGTTCGTGACATGGCTTAACCGAATCTTGTGGATCTTGGATCTTGTATAAATCTGGCGTTGTATCGAGCATTAACAAGTCGATCTTTTTGTGCAACAAACACTACTTTAGTACAATTTAATATTTAATTAATTAAGTTAATTTAGTGGTGACCATTCAGAAATTGGGGACACTACAACGAAAATGCAACTTTTATAGACAAAAATGACAATTGAATCCCAATTTTTTTGAAATTTGTGAAAAGCATACTATCCCCAAAAAAACTTACAATTAAATTGCACTTGACCAAAAATCAAGGTTGATAGATTAATTTTTAGAACTAGAGAATTTTTTGGAAAAACAATTGGCAACAAAGCTAAGTCAGAATTAATCAAGACTGATCACATTTTCTCCCAAATTAGTGCTACTAGTCTTAATATCCAAGGCACAAACATGCCAGAAACATTGTTCTTTCTCTCTAAAAAGCAACCCAACCTTCCACAATTCCTCACACTGCATTTGCAACATTGTTTGATCAACCTTGAGTGATCAAATGTAATTGAAGGCAATTCAAGAAGCAAAATTATATAAATTTTTTAGTCCTCAGATAGTTTTTCTTTCCCTTTTTCTTCTAACATTGTTTGGTCAACATGTTGGCACCTAAGAAAATCTCCATTGCTTTCGCTAAAATTTAACCCCAAAGTAATTATTGATCTAAGATAAGTAATTATATGGTCTTCTTGGTGCACGTGGGTAGTGCTGGCATTTTTTGTTCCCCCCCTTGTGGTTCATCAATTATATTCAATCTAAGATATTTTACATAGACCACACTATTATTTTTCCCTTGCTACGCCATAGCTCAAAAACTCAAGCTTCATATTTCACAAAATTTGGCTGTCTTTGATGTTCTGAGTTTTCCATCTACTAGAAGGGCCAAATGGGTATCTGGAATTTCCTATGGTTCACAAAACCATCGTCAACTCCGACAAATGCTTCCAGAACCTCTCAAAGTTCCCATACAGTTGTAAGTTAGCTGCAAAGGCCCAATCATCATCAAGCAACAAAGGAAGATCTGCAAGACAACGTAAAATATCAGCTCAGTGTGTAAAGTCCCTAATAGGAATTATACTAATTTTACCCTAAATTATCAATTTCCCAAGCAAACAATGGATTTAGACAGTACCTTGGCTTGATTTAATCCCTACAAACAACTTAGAGATCAATTAAAATAATGACTTAGCAAGTAGAGTATCAAGATTAAACACTAGTAAATCCGTAGTAAATTTGTTAATCCAATTATTACCTTACCTTGGGGATGCCCAACCATGGGGGAGCATGGAAGAGAGTGACTCGATGGGGTGACTCAGCCTCTCTAGGCCCAAGGACGGATATACCATCCTCCTTGGCCTCATGTGGCACATACCATTCATATGAGGTGGCCTACCTAGTGAGGATTCTAATTTATATGTTATCCCCTCATATTGCCATCCTTTTCCATTTCCCCATGATTGACCTCCCTGTATTGTTACACCATGATAGGGGAATGAGGTTACAAAAGGGTGTCTTGGTAGCCCAACTCTCCTACGCACAAAGGCAGTACCCTTTGTACCAAAGAAAGGGCAGTACCCCTTTGGCCCATGTGGCCTCATCTTGTCCCCCCCAGGTGGCGTAACTAGAAGAGGGCCCCGTCACCGTACCCCTTTTTGTAATTCTCCCTTCTCCCATCATGGCAAAGATATGTGCAAAAAGGAACTAATTCACATCAGCAATACATAATAATTTATGAGTATGCTACCTGAAGATATAAATAATAATATGCATGAACCATTACCCATATTTGAATTATACATTACATTCCTATATGAATATCCTACCACAAATATATGAATTCACAATTCTCTAATCACCAGATAATTTATGCAAACAAAGATTATGTTTTGTTGGTCGACCTGGTTCTTTCCTTTTCCCATATTCGATGCCCTGTTGTGCACCCACCTGCTGCCTTATATAGGTCTCTAAAGGGAGCGATGGTATTAAGTGGTGGTCAGCAAAGTTGGTGTCCCTTCTCCAACCGGTTACCCACTGCTAAGTTACATCCCTTCTTCCAATCACTGCTACCTCCTTATCGTTTGGTAAGATAATCATATTTAATTCATGCTTGTTGGAGTCACATACTTTGGTAGTATAATATCATATGATGTTATTTATAATATATGATTTATAAGGCTTTGTCAATATCATTTAAACATGTCATTACTTATAATGTAATATCATTTATATTATTATTTATGTCACATCCCTTACATTGAGACTATATGTTTGGTTATGTGTTTCGAATGCAATGTTAGTTGCAAA